>MU277188.1:182196-264253 GCA_022160305.1 Artomyces pyxidatus
GTCGCCGATATCAGCGCTACACTAAAAAAACTGAGCGCCATATCCGCGCCTGTCGAACCATCAGTCGAAACCCTGCACAGGATATTCACTTCACTGACACGTGACGATTCGCACCGTCGTGGCGCAATACCGCAAACTACATAGAACTAAGGCAGCGTACCTTCAAGACGCATCTTGGACGACTTCTGAGTACTATGATTTACTCAGGAGGGCATCTGTAGTGCTTCCGAGTTTGCAAGAAGCACTGACCGGCTGATGATGCATCTCCACTCCGAGCCGTCTCAACCCCGCGGCGTGCGCAGTCTCCCCCAAACACGGTCTTCGAGAACGTCGTCCCTCTGACTTGCTATACCCCGGAATTTGCGCCCTGCGCATCTTCCCAGCCCCTTACATGTATATACCCATGAGCGTGGCTCTCCATCGCTGGTCAGTCCGAACATCCTTTACGCTTGGACTAGCTCTCACGAATACATTGAATATCTGCCCTCGACCGCCCATTTAGATGCATCTCTCTTTCGTCTCTGATCTTGAGAGCGTATGTCGCTCCTCGGAACGCGGGTTATTCGATCTTCCAAAGTATTCCGAACGATGGTATACATGCCACAGAGCCGAATGCATCTGGCCCTGCGTGCTAATGACAGCGATGCAACTTCGAGCTGTTGGCGCTGAATCACTTTTCGTCTCCACCGGTGATTAACTCTCCCTCCATCGCACGTGCAGTGAGGACAAATTTCTGCCGTTACGGCAGCAGCTAAGTTATATGGTCATCTGCGAGATGATGCCACAGATCACCGCCCTCCCCACCATGTTCCTCGCGCAGCTGGTTCTTGCAGCAGCTCTTTCGATCGTGCATGCACCTGTTCGAGCAGTCAGCGCAGACGTATGGACTCAGCTCAATCGTACAGTGGGGGGGAAACTGCATGCTGGGTCGCCGTTCTCAGCGCCATGCTTCTCCAACGTCAATGGCAAGCCCGTCGCCCAGGATCTTGCAGCCTGTGATGTCGTGCAGCAGCACTTTCACGACCCGATATATCGCGCTACTCAGTTTGGGTCGATGATGAATGTAAGATCACTTCTCCAGTCTGTTCGGGAATTAAACATCAAGAGCGCTCACTCCGTTATTCCTTATAGACTCAATGGGAAGCATGTCAGGCCACCTCCCGAGGGTGTCTCCTTGATCCAAATAATGCTTCCGATCCTCTTGCGTTCGAGAACAGCACATGCTTCCAAGGCAGCATTCCTCCGTATTATGTGAGATTCTCGACATTGGTCCAGTCAGCAATAACAGCTCATGACTTCTTCGAAAGATCGATGTCCGCGGTGTCTCTGACGTGCAGGCGGCCCTTCAATTCGCAAAATCTTCTGGAGTTCATCTTGTCATCAAAAATTCTGGCCATGATTACAAGGGTCGTTCTAGCGCTCCGGGCGCGCTCAGTCTCTGGGTAAGACCACGGAAGATCCTCACATATGTGCTTGAAACTGCTAACCTCCCAATTACCCTAGGTTCACAATCTCAACAATGACATTGTATGTCTCCTGCAGACTATTTCTCAAATGAAACCAGCTCACATAGGTGCCAAAAGCTCATCCATAACGCGAGCTTCGTTCCTGAAGGATGCGCTAATGCGTTCGACTCTATCACTGTCGGCGTAAGTGCACGCCGCCCGAACTCTTCCAGCACGGAAGCGCTGACCCCACAGTAGGCTGGCATCGGCTTCCGGACAGTGTACGAGTTCGCAGACGCCAACAACGTCACATTCATTGGCGGATACCACCAGACTGTGGTACCCAGCGGCGGATGGGTGCAGGTGCCAATTCTTCGCTTGGCCTTCAGATGCATGTCATCGCTGACCAAAATTAGGCCGCAGGGCATAGCGTCCTCTCCCCGGTGTTTGGCCTAGGTATTGACCGTGTCATAGAGTTCAAGGTCGTCACACCTGATGGCATGGTTCGCGTGGTGAACGCATGCCAGAATCCAGATCTATTCTGGGCTCTGCGTGGAGGTGGCGGAGGCACGTTTGGCATCGTACTCGAAAGCACGTTCCACGTGGAAAAGCAGATGAGTCTCGTCGTGTGCGTGATTGCTTGCAATGTATCAGATACCTTTCGTACTGACAACAACGGATTGAATCAGAGTGTTTTCCAATTTTAATCAGACGGCGACTAATACCGCCTCTTGGTTCCAAATCTTGGTCGACAACGCTTTCAAGTGGGGTCAGGAAGGATGGGGCGGTCACATGAAGGCAAGCGAAGCTTCTCGAGACATCACAATGCAGCTCACAATCTACAAACAATGAACAGTCATCGGGGCTTATTAACGTCAACCCTTTATTGACGTTGGATGAAGCGAAGGAGTCCGTCAAGGACATCATGAACTACACGCTTTCGCAGAATGGCACATTCGTTATCGAGGAGCTCCCTTCGTGGCTAACCTTCTTCACGAAGTACGTCCTTCAAGCTGAAGCTGTACGTCATGCCAAGTCGGTGTCTTTGCGCCTATCAACCTTCACTTACAACGTTGTCCGTATTAGGGTGTCGGCGCTGAACCTGCACTAGCATCGCGACTGCTGCCTACGTCTCTCTTCGCGGATGAAGGAGGGAAGGCGACCGTGCACAAGGTCATCGTCGACGCATTACAACTTGCGCCCACGGGCCCGACCATCATTCTCGGCCCGCCGGTCCTGTTCAATTACACCGTCAATTCGACCAGTGCGACGCCTGCATGGCGCGACTCGCTGTGGCATGTAGGTTTTCTCATGACTGCAACCCTTCCGGAGATTCCTACCGACGTCGTCTTCAAGACGAATTTCAGTCCGTTACTGGATTTCAACGATACCATCACACAATCAAAAAGTGCTTATGAGGCCGCGAGCAAGATCACGCAAAGTCTGCGGGACATTTCCCCCAACTCGGGAGCATACTTCGTGCGTAGCGTGATCTCCTGTCCGTCTGGATGAACTGCTGAAAGCCTTAAGTAGAACGAGGGAAACGTGTATGAATTTGACCACGAAAGTAAGTATCTGTCTTATCTACCGAGTTCTTCATTTCTGATACACATCCTATGCTATAGCATCCTTCTGGGGTCCCAATTATCCCAAGCTTCTGTCGATCAAGAGGAAATAGTGAGCCTGTCGTCACTGTTTGTTCAACGGATCTGACCACGTTTATCTCACTAGCGATCCCGATGGCCTTCTTGACTGCTGGCAATGCGGTGAGTCCCATATCACGCTGGGTATATGCTGAACTCACTCCATTCGACGAACCCTCCAGTTGGAACCCGAGGGCCCAACGACTCTCGCTTCAAGTGTTATTTACCTCTTTGAACAATGTGTCTCGACCCAAACAAACAAGTCCGCATGCTTCTTGGTAAAAAACGATACTGGTGACTGCGCGGACATATCCTGTTAGCTTCTACTCAATTTTATCATCAGCGTAAACTTTCAGTCCAACTTGCAACATGTTGGGGTTCGTATTTGCTATGCATGTGACAGCCCAATGCCTTCTGGCCCCCACGTCCATCCGCAGCGATGTACTACATTAGATCATATGCTAGAACTAATAACTGTCCTAATCCTAGAGCGAACAGGTGATAAGCGGCGACGTGAGCCCTGGGTATGGATGTACTTTCGGCCCCTCGAATATGCCAGATCCCGAGTGCACAATGACTGCAGCGGCAAAAAATGTAACCAAAAAAAATACGCGTTAAATTACAAACAAGATGACAACGGCGAAATATGAAGACAGCGAACGAGCAGAGAGAACAAGCGGAAGGTACACACTTCAAGCGCGGTGGTCTAGCTCATGGTATGGATACGATAGCGAAGGTGTCTTGCCGTGTCCTAGAGGAGGCGCGTCGATCATCTCGAACTGGTCCTCCTCCTGAGACGGACGCGAAACTGCAGGGCCGCGGCCAGGCCGTGGCGGTGATGGAGGGAGTGAGGAAGGCTGGAAAGCAGGCGGTGACGCAGCAGACGAGAGGCGGGATGACGACTCAAACGATGACGGGGTATTCCGCCCGTTCGCACTGCTGGTGCGGACGGATGACATGCGGCTGCCGCCATCCGTGGGCTTTCCCATGTACTGCTCGGGCAACAGAGGGCTCGGCGGGATGTCGTTGTGAGACCCATTGTTGACAATGGAACCGCGAACCAGTTCGATCACGCTCGGGCGACGCTTCCGCGCCGACTGGCTGTCCGTACTCGAGCGACCCGAGGCTTCCGATGGAGCGGAGGTATTCGGTGTTGCCTGCGAAGTGTTGGTCGATCTCCATGACTTCAATATCGACTTGCGCGTGCTCCCGCGATCCGAAGAAAGAGAAGGCGACGGGAGTGCGTCCGCTCCGACTGAGTCCTCAGAAGATTGTCGCATTGACGATAGACGTGTTTGTTGCGAGTTAGCGTAGGAGGAAGACGAGCGAGGAAGTGGTGCTGAAGGAGGCTGTGGGGATCGTCGAATTGGGTATGGTGATTCCTGATCGAAGTGTATTGAGTTTATCGACGATTCCTTCTGAGCTTTTTGCATGGCTTGGGATGTCATGAACTTGTTCTGAAATGGCCCCGGTGATGGTCTGCGACCAGGAGGTAGGGTGGCGTTCGTCACGACTTCTTGAGGAAGTGGTGGTATTGGCATCTCTGTACGTGACGCCGACATCGGGACCGGTGGGATCTCGGGGGAAGGCAAAGCAGGGGATGTCTGGCCAGAAGCGCCAGCTTGCAGTGCCAGAGCCGCACCGGCCACAGAAGATATTGACGCCTTTCTGCTCTTCCTCCATAGCGTTCTGATGCTCTTGACAGGATTGAGACTAGCAGCAGCTCGGTTATTCTTCGCGAGTTGCTCGTCTGTTGAATCCACTGAGAAACGGCTAGCATGCGCAGTCGAAGCCCGATCAGAGTTGCTCGCAACGCTACCATTCCTGCTTAGCGAAGACCGACGCTCCGGAGGTACCTCGAAGGTGGAATATGTGATGCGCTGCTTGGGTACTGGAGGTGTCACGTCAAGAGATGACTTGCCATCCGAAGGGATCGCCGGTGGCGCAGGTTCAGAAGGGAACCGGCCGAATGGATCGGGAGAGAGAGGGATGATTGGTGAGTTGGAGGTTCCAGATTTACGCAGAGAGGGTGGCATGATTTCCGGGTAAGAGTCGTGCCCTTCAAGTTCTCGCCTCCTTGCCTTCGACTCATCTGATTCACTCTCCTGCGACTCTAAAAACTGCCGCCTGTAAGGCGATGTTGGGATGGCATTTGACACTCCATTCAAAGCGAGCTTGGGCGGCGACGGGAACTCATCAAGACCCAAGGACTTATCTTGATCATCCTCGTCGAGGGCGTTCAGCGATGAATATGGCACAGCTGGCCATACAGGGGGTTTGCTGGATCGACCGGGTATGGAAATAAGTACAATGCGAGAAATGATACGTTGCAAAACTCACGTCGTTGCTGCGCTCTGACTCTTTAGAGGGCTACCATTGGACACAGTCAAGAACGTAGAGGGAGGGGATCGACCGTTGGCGGAAAGAGCGGCAGAGCGAGGAGATGAGAGAGCGGGCGATTCTGGAAACTCGTGCTCGTGCTTAAGCCGCCGAGGAGAGAATTGAACCAAGGCCTGTTATTGTCGTTAGTGTATGAAGCTAAGATAGATGTCTAGACTGCTCACTCTCTCGATTTCATCCAACTTCGCCCTCATAGCATACTGGCTGCGACGCCGATCGTTGGGGTCGGTCTCGTCGAACTGAAAACATTGTCCATCAACGCTGAGGATCTCCATCACGGAGATAACGTACCTCGCCAGAGTCCTCGAACTCGATCCCCAGGTCCAGATCTTCGAAGAAAGCGCCGACCCTCTTGTCCTCGGTAGGACTCCTGATCCGCCTGAATGATTCAGGGTCCAACCCATCTGCCTCATCCCCAGTTTCATCCTCCGAACCTGACATGATACCCTCTCTGAGATACGCCAGCTTGGTACTGTCGGTGGTCGGCAGGGGGCTAGGTTCCGCTGACGCGACAACAGTACTTGTACTCGGCATGAGTCGAAGTGGCGGGGGAGCTCCCCTGCGGATGGTACCAGAGGTTGTCGGAGACGAACGTCGCCTGCCATTAGGTGGTGAACTAGGTATTGCGACGGACAGCTGTGGACGCCCTTGAGCATCCCACAGCTCGTGCACATCCTCATCCTCTCCAAGCGCCCTCTTAGCCGCCGGACCATACTTCGCAGTTCCGTCGGGGTCTTCCTCCAGTTCCGTCGGCGAGTCCGCCAGACTTGCATCCTCGAGTCGTTCCTCTGCAGAGAGCAGGAACCGCGGCACTGCCTGCCTGTCGACAATCTTGAGAGGAATAGGGGCCGTTGCCGTCTTCACACGCTCCGAGTCGCTACCTCCGCTCTCGTCCTCCACCAATGGCAATGACAAGGACTCACCGCGAACCCGACTCTCGTCTCGCTTCCTCTGGTTCATCTTCCTGCTCCGTATCCATGGTCCATACCACGCCGCTTTCCGCTTGTCAATGTCAAACTCGACCTTGGCAAGGATGGGAATAAGGGATGGTGAGTGGAGCCCTGGTAGTTCGAGGGCATCGGCGCGTGATTCAGGTGGAAAGGACGTGTCTGGGGTGTTGAGTCCAGAGTGTGATGGCTCCGAGGAAGCGGCTTGCGTGCGCGAGGCAGACGTGGTAGACGGTGTGGACGCACTGGGTGTCAGCGGGGTACCGAGGTGTTGGGGAGGGAAACGTCCGGCCGCAAGCGGACGTAATGGATTGGAAGGGGTGGAAGGATCAGGGGACGAGCGGCCACCGAAAGCAAACCCGAGACCTATGGGGCCAGGGGTGCTTCCTGAGGGAGGGAAAGCTTCCCGCTCGGCCTTCAACACACGCGTCCACAAGTGTTTCCAGACGTCTTCGGAAAGTCTGGGACCCGGTTCTTCCTGTGGGTCGAGATATTGCTGTTGCATCTTCGGGGGACTAGGTGTTGACAGGGTGTTGGGATTTGGTGACGAAGAGACGAGGTATAGTATCATGCCAGCCGTACTCGGGAGGGCATACTCCTTGGCAATTGCCCATAGTTGATGCTGCAATGTCGGGAAAACTGGAACCAGGGTGCCGCGTCGAAACTGCGTGTGGTATCCCGAAGCATTTGATGGCGGGGGAGTGTATTCGATGCTCTCCGATGAGTCAGTCTCGTGCGGGAGGTGTAGAGGAGGGATGACATGAAGGAGAAATTTGGTAGGTGTTGGTGGGCCGGGAGAAGGAGAGTGCGATGTTAAGTGGGACGTAGATGCGACAGAAGGGGTCGCTGACCGCCAGGATTCTGCTGCTGAAGACCTGGGAACCGATGTTGATAGCGATGAATCTGGAGGGGAATGAGAATGTGGGACTGGTGTGGATATTCCAAGCGCATTAGCTAGCTTCGCGAGGCGATGTGGGGGAATAGGTGTGCGTGGGCGCGGCCAAGACGGTTGGTTGCCGGTAGAGTTCGTCGGAGACAGCAGCGCCTCTGCGGCTGGTGGGGGTTCGTCTGACATGTCGCGGATCGTTCGTAAGAAGATGATATAGGAAGAAGGGCGGTGGACGGTTTAAAGTCTCGCGGAGTCGAAGAAAGCAACCACGGTCTATCAAAGACGGTTCATCGACATAGCGTTGGGCTGGCGGGTATGTGTTGGATATGTGAGGCTGACCTCGCTACACAGAAGACGACTAGGACGTACGAGAGTATCGAATTATGCGTACAGGCCGAGTAAGAGTTTCCGTTGGCGAGGAGAGACGAGGTTGCGGGCGACGGCGGAGAGCAACGTCTGGTGAAACGGCGCCCGTCGCGTCGCAAAGTCCAAAAACAAGAAGTATACACCGTGGGAACATCACCATGCCGAGGCACCGGTTCCGTTTCCCCGAACCTTGCCTTCCGTCTCCCTGCCGGCCCTTTTTTTTCAAGTCAAGCTGCGCGCCTATCTCTGCAGCCAAGGCGCTGTGTACATACTGAACTTGAATTACAGCGTTTCCTTATGCTGTAGATATATGGCTTCCTGGAGCCAATGCGTCTGGTCCACCGTATTCCCCCATCATGATCAGTGACTGCATCGCACTTTGTCCCCTAGAGCCGCCGGCGACGTTACAAAAAGCTGTGATCCTTTGATGTATCATGCAGGCTGCGTGCTCGCGCGATCAAGAGGCCAGGTCACGGTCCTCCCCCGGCGTTGTTATTTAATTGCTAGTAAGTAGCCGTGTAGTAGCCCATGCAGGCAATCAAGCGCGTAGACTGTGCGGCTCTCTGAATCTGTGCCTTCTAATTGACTCCTGCAGAACGAGTTCCTCGCTCTGTGATCCGTTTTGAATCGTGGCCCTTCGGTATATGCTTCCGTCTCATTTGGTGATAAACATATCATTATATCGACGTGGCCGTGGCGCTTGAGACGGTGTGTGAGATTTTCAGCTAGAAGTCGGAACAGCTGCCATGTGAGACTAGATAAGGCACTTACTGAATTAGCAGATAAAGTACGGTCGCCACGAACGACAAGGCTAAAAAGAGACATGAGGAAAATGCCTTACATCAAGTAAATGGAAGTGTCCAACGCTGCAACTGAAGAAGTAAACATTTTGGCCTAGCTCAGAGTCACGAGTTTGGAAAGAAAGATAAAATTGGAGACAAGTCACACTGTCAGAGCGTACACATATGCTACTCTACAATCCGCAAGCAGACGAAGGCTGCTGCTGCACAATCACTTGCGCTTTACCCATCTGCATTGCTTTTCCGTCGGTGAGCTTGTCCAAAGCCTCCTGAGCGATGTTGAAACCAGGATTGGCAACGTCGATGGCAATGACGTTGATCTGCTCGCCAGTTTCGGGATAAGTCAAACTCCAGCACGTTCCACAGTTCGGCGAATTCCACGACGCAACAGCGAACGCGCCACCGATGTACGGGAACGTCGGAAGATCCCCGAAGGTAGGGAAGCGAGCGGCAAGCCCGTTCTGACCGTTAGAGCAGGCGACATTGTTCATCGACCCGTCCTTATTATCATAGGTGTTGTCGTACGTCGCCGGAAGCGTCAGTGTCATATTGTTGGGAGGCGGGCTCGGAGTGGGAGGGCACACGCAGCTCGGGCAAGGAGGGGGCGGGCCGGGAGGAGAAGGAGGACTGGGTGGCGAGGGAGGCGGGTGAGGAGGCCCAGGAGGTGTCGGCGGAGGAGGCCCACCACTGCTCGACGGCGGAGGCATCGTGCTGCTCGGGGGAGGCGGGGGTGCCATGCTGCTCGAAGGAGGCGGGGGCGTCCCACTGCTCGAAGGGGGCGGAACAATGCTGCTCGAGTGTGGCGGCCGATGCTTGGATGTAGTCGTAGACACCATAGAGCTAGTCATCGACGAATTTGGCAACATCGATGAGGTGACAATGCCTGTCGAAGACATCGAAGTGGTATTCATAGACATCGTCGACGAAGTGATCATAGATGAGGAATTGGGCATCATAGTGGAACTCGTGATGGACGAGCTAGATGTCGAGTTCGGTAGCATGGAAGAGCTCGACATCGTGGAAGTGCCCGACATGGTTGAGTTCGGGAGCATCGAAGACGACAGGCCGGTAGTAGTCGCCGAGCCGGTCGACGAAGTGCGTGACGGGTTGAAAATAGATGACAACACCGACGGCAACAAGCCTGGAGACGACGCCTGAGGGACGGCGGCCACACCTTGAGCCAAAGTTAAAGCCAAGGCAGAGATAGAGGCTGAATACTTCATATTATGAAGGTGTGAATTGGGGAGTTGTGGGTATGATGGTGTGTTGGTATGCAAGTGTGAGTGGTATGGAACGATGAAGGGGACTTTACCTCGACAATTGTACCTCTTTTATAGAGAACGAGAGACGCTCAACGCTGAATTTGGGAGGAATGACTCGGACGACCGACGGAGGGCAGAATGTGTGTTTCAACAATTCCGAGACGCCATGGAACAACAGAATGTGCGGAAAAGGTGCTGAGAGTGAGTGTCTCAGAGACGGGATGCATGTCTCGGACAGGTCTGAGGCTGTCTGAGGTCGTCCGCGCAGTGGGCTAGGCCACGATGAGAGTCTATAGACTCAAATCTTCCAACATCGAGAGCGTTCTGGAATCTGTCCTGCTGGCAGCATGAACCGTCCCAATAACGATTCGTAGAAACATTGAAGAGCGGAAGGCCTGTACAAGTTGAAGTTGCAGCACAACTCACCTGGCCGGGCACGGGGCCCGGGGGCCGGCCCGCCCCAGCGACGCAAGTCACATGCAACAGTGTGGTCATCACGTGGTTCGGTCGCGTCTCGAATCCCCAGAAGGCGCGCCGCAGGAGTTCCGACTCCCGAGTCACCATGACAGCAGAGACCGAACGGCCTTAGCTTCCCGAAGTCGCGCCGGACCTGACGCTCAAGTTCGTCGAGTGCTGGCTCAGCGTGTCAGCATCCAGAGCACCAGTAAAGATTTCCGTAGAATTCTACGTTGACATCTTCTTGTGGCTGTTAAATATTCTCAGCTACAAGGATTCGCCTTACAGCCTGCTGTGCTAGGCGTAGCTTCGATATTGATTAGCCTCGAAAGAACACAGACGCTGAAGTTAGTATTGCCCCGCCCATGTGCATCTAGAAAGAATGCTCCGTGGAGTCCTTTCCCTTCGACGAGGTCGCTGAAGAACCTGATGCAAGCGTAGATAGGATACGATCGATGTAATCGGCACCACTCCTAAACGCCACAGGGTGTATCAGTCGCTGTCCAGAATCGATGCAGGCGAGATCACACACCACTTCTGGTGGGTCAGTACGTCACAGCCAATCTCCTTCTCTTTGCGCTGAACGCCGTCAACGTATGCGAGCATACCATCGGTCTTGAAGCGCTGTGCAAGCTCGGCTGTATAAAATCCAAAGCATCAGAGAACACATCCGGTACGCCGCATTAGCTCTGCGTACCAAATCCGACGGCGTTGCTGTGCAGGCCAGCGAGCGATACGAGCTGCAAAACGAAGCCCTCTTTTGCAAGATCCCATACGAACCTCTTCAAGTCCTCCTCTGGACATCACAGTCAGTATACTATCCACATCGTAGACGCACTACCTACCAGTAAAGCCATGAGCACTCCAATTGAAGCTCGGACTCAAGTTGTACACGAGCCACTTTCCAGGGAACTTGGATCGAATGCGTTGTGCAAAAGCTCGCGCCTGCTCGAGGTCCGGCTGCTTGGTTTCGAGCCAAATCATATCCGCGTGTGGCGCGAAGGCAAGAGCGCGTGCGACCGCGGCGTCGATGCCGCCGACGGTGTGGTAGTAGCCTTCGCGTGTCCGGGGCACTGTGTGGATGTATCAGACAAGGGTGATACCAGACCGTTAGGCCAGCACGCACGGTCCCAGTCCCAGTCGATTTGAGTGCCAAGAATATCATGAGCGATGTCCCGTGCTTCAGTATTGGACTTTCCGACAGAGTTCTCCCGATATTGCTCTAACGCGTTGGTCTTCTGTTCGGCCGAGAAAGAACTCGACTCGTTGATAGCCTGCTCAACCGCTGAAGAATTTACAAGTGTTAGTTCGGATTGATCCTAAACCAAGATTGACTATACCTTGGTCAAACGTCGTCAGCTCAGCTGATGCCATCCAATCTTCCTCAAGCTGGTCGATATCTGCTCCGCTCCTTCCGGCAGCTTCAGCACGGTCCAAAACCTCCGCAAGCCCAATTCTACGTGTTCCATCGGGTAGACGCGTTTTCACACCTCGGACATATGGGTGATCGCGCGCGTCGACAGTAGAAGAGAGTAGACGCGCAGACTCGGCGTCCGTCCGGGCGATGAGGAGCATAGTATGTTGAAGGAGGTCGAGCTGGAAACGCGCTGCCGTAAGGCGGGAAACATGTGTGCTGGTCGGCACCACAACTTTTCCTGAAAGGTGTCCGCACTAGGTCGAATGAAGTCAGTTGGCATGATTGATGAGAATTGGTGTGGGACATACCTTCTTGCCTCCGTGGAGCTGGTCCTCGAGGTGAATAGCTGAAGCTCCCTGAAAGATTTCAGTAATCTCAGCTTTTGACCTTACAGTGAACGTACTGATTCCGCGAATATTTTGACGAGCTTCATGACTGCAGAGATTCCACCATGGCTGAGACACTACTCAGCATGCGCTGGCCGGGTAAACAACATGAAGACTCACCCGGTGTCAGCGTCAGCAATGATAGGACGGAGGTAGTCTATGTAGGGTAGCTTTTCCCGTTGCTCCGGAGTAGCCTCCAGTCGTGCATCATAGTGTTTCTTGTCATGCAGCTGCTGAGCGCGGAACAACCTGTGTACCTGGTTGGGGACGGTAGTGTAAGGATAGTCGCTGCCATCCACCGTGACTGCATGAGACTAACCGACAATATGACTAAGGCGAACGATGCTCACCCCAGATCCGGTCCAACTTCGTTGTTCGCGGTGGTGAGCAAGCTGCTCGCAGCCCAGCCCGAGACGTACATGACCTCCAGCCAGCGGGCCATCTGGGTCATTTGAACAGGATCAACGGCACCCAGTGTGTGCACAGGCTTTCCCTCCTTCGCCGCGCGATCGAAGACAGCATAGAGTTTGTCGGCGAGGAGGGTGGAGGGTAGAGGGAGAGGAGGAAGTGAACCCTGCTTGGATGCCACGGACGCGGCAGAGTACGGGCGCGAAAGAGAAGAGAAACGCGGTAATTCAAAGAAGGATTGGATTTGGGCGACTCGAGAGGCAAAGGCAGCGTCCTCCTCTGAAGGTGTTGGTGTGTCGAGCGGGAGCGCAGTGGGGGTCGCATACGCCGAAGAGGACATGGTGCGGGCTACGCGCACAAAGGCCGCCTTGGATGAAAGGGAGCGGACACGATACATGGTGGTTAGGATGAAGAGGTCGACTCCTCGCTAATGTCGAGGAGGTTATAATGATATGACTGCTTGCCGAAGGCGGGGTACAGCACAGCACGTGAAACCCCCCGCGGGGCAGGCGGCTCACCCAAGGCTCATCTTTGCTTCGTCTCGGCTCTCACCAACCAAGTCATTTACCCACTTTCTCTTGCTCTTCACGTCCGACACGCAACCCCACAGCAGGTGACGGCGAGGCTGTCAGCATACCTATGGATTGCGTCGGCCGAGCTAGCCGACAAGTTGATCTGCCTCCGGTAGTTCGAAATTTGCTCTGTTCTGACAATTCCCCCATGCATCACGGCTCGGCAACGTACCCGGACAGTAACAGCAACAACAAACAACCAAGAGCAGTCATCCCTTGGTCAGTATTTCTCATTGGACGTGAACCTGAGGTCGCCTGGGTCTACGGGTCTGGACGCGGGAGGGATGGCTGGAGCGGGTCGATCAATGCGAGCGCGTCGAGGTCTTCAATTTTATGGTACGTTTATCCAATCGACACCTGTTCACCCCTTCAAGCTCTTCGCATCGAGAGTCCAGTCCTTCATCGCCGCAAATGCGGAAAGGCCGGTGCCAGGGTATTCACCGCAGATCCGCCCCCCAATGCCCTCTGGACCGCTCTCTGGCCGTTATATCATGGAACACTCGCCTGCATGTCTCAACTACCAATGCAAACGACGCGCTCCGCACTAGACGATGACGGTTGCGAGAGCTCACCCCGGGTCGCTCCTCGTCTCGCGCACCTATCTCGCACACGCCGTCCTCGCCCACAAGTCTTCGGAGGTGCAGACCCTCGATGAAATCATAGCCCTAAAGTCAAAAATCGCTACGTCTGATGTTTCCCCGGGACGTACGACCCTCTTCACCCTGCCCTCGGAGCTCCTCCTGTCCATCCGTGGATTTCTTCTCCCTGCTGTGACCGAATCCCTCCTCGCGGCTACTACCCGAGCATACGCCTCCGCCCTCCTTGCCCATCCACGCAGACTCTGCGACACATGTCTCCACAACACTGTCGAGAAATACGGCTACGACGCCTTCGAATGGCCACCGGAGAAGCTCACGTTGAACTGTTGGAACTTAGGCGACAAAACAGAGTTGCGCGAGTACAACTGTTCTTGTACATCATGCGCGCAGCAAGCGAATTGGGGGAACGGACGAGCGGACGGCTGGAAGCAGTGGGTGGAAGCGGAAGGAGATCAGACCGCCCCCGCCAACGAAACCCTCGGCCGCACGACAAGCAGCCCACACGACGCCTGCACATGTCCCCAGCCCAACCGCACCCCTCGCGCCTGGCTCGACGCGCACCTCTCCACCCTCACGCCGCACGCCGAGCCCATCACGGGCCTCCTCATGTCCGTCCTCGCCACCGACTTCCAATGCATCTGCGCACCCTCACACACCGAGATGCTCGTCGTCGTTCCCGCCGCGCGCGGCGCATTCATGCCTGCCGACGTCGGCCTCTGGCTCGACCCGCTGCTGCCACACGACCCCGCAGAGAAGCTCCGCCGCGTCGCCCGCGTCGAGCGCGCGCTCGCGCTGCCCCGCTTTTCGACGCTCGCGAGCACGGGCTCGGAGATCGTCAGCGGCGCACGTGAGATCGCGGCTGGCTATGTCCGGGCGCGCGTGCGGGCGCTGGAGGGGGCGAATTAGGGGCGGGGAGCTCAGGCGAAGTTCCGCTATTATTATTGGCCAGCAGCGTTGTTCGACTCGCTATATTGTTCATGCTGATACCCATCGTCATGCACGGATCTGTAACCATCCATGTACATTGAGCATCACGGCATGCTGTCTTCTGTGGCTGAGCAGCTTCTTGGTGGATTCTCCGACCTGCCCATGGTCGTCCAGTAATATTTAATATAACAGCAGTGCTTATCGTACTTCTTCGCTACCAATTGGTCGTTCTCGCAGCTGTCAGGCCGGAGCATCTCGCGATCAATCAGACGATGTCAGTGGAGAACGGTAGGTGGGACGACACCCTGCGCACGGAATTGACTGGGTACAAGTACTTGGCATTGTATTGATTCTTACTCCTTGCGGAACAAACCGAGCACAGAACAGTAGAGCCTTCGATAACCTCGGAACATACGCAATACAAAGACTCACACAACCCGCATATGATCAGCTTCGACGAGCAACCGCGAGTCACACGAGACGCACAACAACAAACGCATTATTCAGAGTATGCTAAACATCGCGTGGAAAGGCTACAAGCAGTACGGAAGTATGTATATGGGCGCATAACAAATAGCAAGAGGGGTGGTCAGCAAACATGCAGCACAGAACGATTAACACAATAAGGACACAATAAGTAGGTGCGAATGCGCGCAGGACAACAGTTGAACAGAATGGTGGGCGTGCATTACTATGATGGAATGAATCCCGCAGGAGACGCGGGTAATGTGCATGGGAAGTGGAACGATGCAAGATTAGGACGGTGTGGGGATGTCCGAACGTCCGTGAGAGGGTCGGCGCGCGTAATGTAGATGGTGTATATTTGCAGTGCGGAGCGGATGACCATGCGTGTTCAAGTGTGAAGAAATACTGCGAACCAACCAGAAAATTTGTTAGAGAAGCAGAAGAAGACAAGAATAGAAGCGCTCACAATATGTATCAGTGCGAGATATGCTGATGGAAGCCCAACAATAGTAGTGCATCCTCGACCCGTACACCCGTAAGTCGTTCCGGGATTTTCTCTACCCGGGAGTAATTGACGGAATCAATGTCCATGCCGCCCACATCAACGTCCAAGACTGTAGTTCGATTCCGACGTGGCCGCGGTGAGAAACTCGCCGGTATGAAACCAGGCCGTCGGGGGGAAGGTGGAGGTGACGGCGTTACGGCTTCTTGATATTCCTCGTCGTCGGTACCAACATCCGAATGTGCAGCTGGTCTGCGCGGCACATAGTTCACATGCTTGCGGAGGGAGTGAGGCTTCGCGATACGGCGTTTCTCCAGAGGATGTAAGTCGATGGCACTCAAATCCGTGTCGACCGGCTCCATGGGATTCTCGCGCGATTCTGTCTCGTCGATCTCGGTTTCCATGTCATGGTCACGGTCTTGGTGAAGACCCCCAATGTGATCGATGTCGGCGTCGATATCTTGCGCGTGGTCAGGATCACGAGTCCCTGTAGACGATGACTCCCCCGATGGTGTAGCCGCGCGTGATACCGACGTCGAGTCAATAGGAAGACTATCGGTGTCGGCTCCGTCGTCTGGAAATTTCCTTCCCCGCTTGCGCGCAGTCTGTCGCAAATTTCGAAACCAATTCGTGACCTTCGCGATGTCCCTGTGGGGAAAACGATGACGTTAGCGCTCGGCAAAACTACAACAGCTTGTCGATTGCGCTTACATTCCGACCTCGAGCGCCAAAGCACCGCGTTCCTCGATAGAGGGATTTGAAGTTCGATTATACAGCTTCTGGAGCGCCTCGAGTTGATGAGGTTCAGGCCGTGTCCGCCTGAGACGGTGCGCCGGCATGATATTGTGGTAGGGAGACGCCCTGGAGGAGACAGATGCATTGGACGGTGGGGCACTTGGCGACCTTGTCTCCCTGTTCAAGAGTGCGTTGATGGACATGTTGGACCGGGGAGGAGACGCATCCTTCGAGGTTGGCGCGGGTGACATGGCCTCCTGGTTCAACCTGAAGATCCTGTCTTCTTCGTCTTCCTCCTGGCGTTTCTTCGCCATGCTCCGCTGGTTTTGGAACCAATTCGTTACGCTCTGATAGCGCCTGCCCAAGAAACATTAGCCTGATGCATATGACATTTGGCAGAAAGAAAACGCACATTCCGATGCGCTTTCCCAGCTCCTCCCGTTCTTCCTTCGAGGGATGGGGATTAGTCATGTAGAATTTGCGCAGCGCGTCTGTTTGGTCCGAGGTCGGCCGCATACGCATCCTAGGACGAGGAGGTAGCTCAGCCCCGGAACTCTCGTACGTGTGTCGATGTTCGGGGTTTCCGGCATAGAAAGCCGTCTGCTGCTGCTGGTGTTGGTCTTGCTTGGAGGAAGTGGAGGGAAGTGAATCTTGCGTAGGAGATTTCTCAATCCGGGGCAGAGGAAGTTTCGGATGCTCGTTGTCGGGAAAGTCGTCAAAGTCATTCGGAGTAGATGTGGATGAAGTGGAAGCTAACAGAGCAGATATCGGGGGAAGGTCAAATGTGGGTGCCGCTGCGGCACCGCGATGCCGCTTTTTACTGGAGGCGCGCTTGTTTTGAAACCAGGCATTGACCGTCTTTGTTTCCCTGGAGAAGGAAAAATGGTACGAGTGGGATTAGAAACCAACGAAAGGGGGCGAGACAAAGCGAGACAAACGGACATTGCAAGACGCTCTGCTAGAGAGGTGCGTTGGTCGAGAGACGGGTGTTCATTCTTGTCGTAGAGCTCGTTGAGTGCCGCTAATTGGACTGCGGTGTGACGATGTCGAGGCTTCTTGGGTTTGTCCTTGGGGGGCTCTGGGGGAGGTGGGGGAGGCTCGTCGGTGTCGGATGGCCAGGAGGAGAACGCACGCTCCATGGATGCTGGAGATATGTTGGGGGGAGGAGGAGGGGGGTTGTTGAGGGGGAGAGGAGGAAGAGGCGGAAAGACAAGGAAGAGGACAGCACATAGTTGAAAAATATAGCAGCTTATACGGTTCAGCTGTGTCGGATCGGTAATGAACGTATCTTCCCACGGTCCGACCCTCGTTTGCCAAAAGTCGCCGATCCGGCTCATGCCCTCTTGGCCGTCTCCAGATCCCGTCCCCACGCTATGCGACGCCATCCGTGCATGTTCCGCTCTCTCGATGCTTTACTGGGGCGATTCGAGGCTGCTCTGCTCTGGATCTTGCGCGATCCGTCGAGTGTAGCGTTGCGAGCTTATGAGGTTGTTCCTGAGTTGATGAACGATGAATCCCACATTACCTCATGCTTCCCGAACAGGGTTATGCAGTATGTAATTATAGCAGCCTTGTGAAAAGCGTCGTCCCACTCGACTCGGAGCTGTGTTGCGTGATATGCGATGTATCCAGCTGGATGTTGCCGTGGCTGTGCGTCTGCGGGAATGGTCCTCCGGGAACGCTGGGCTTACAACGCGCAGCGCTGCAGGACAAATCTGCGCTCAACATACGCCGATCTCGGCATCGGCAATGACGCAGATCTAAGCCAATCCAAGGACTCCACTGCCCGATATGAATGCCCCAATATAATTATGTTCCTCGGCCGTAAGTCTGGTAACCTCAACAACGCAGACCGCTTGTAGACCTGATCCAGCACCTGAGCACCATGATGCCCGCCACTCTCCGTTTATTGTCTTTCCTGTTTCAAGTCCCTTGTCTGCGTCCGTTGGCCCGTTGGGCTTTCCGAAAGGCTGTGTTCTTACAGCACCATTCACCGGAAGCTGAACAGCTCGCTTACCGTACGCTTACCGAAGCAATCTCGGCCATGCATATTACTTGTGGGTCCAGGCATGCTTCTTCCATCCTGCTCGGCATTCCGTCAAGCGTCCCCGCCAGAAGACATCTCGAGAGGCACACACTGGTATGGAACGAATTTCTTGCAGTGCTGTCACTCGTAACATCTCCGTGTCAATATAGTTGTTGCAATAGTTCTGTGCCAGCTCTAAGATAAGGGGTAATAAAGATACACCAAACCCGCCCAGGTCGGCGGAATAGGTAGATAGGGTCGTCCATTGCTTGTCACAGCGGTCATGCATCGCTCTCGTGATCTCCGTCGATATTCTTGATCCATGCTCCAATCGCCCCGCTGCAGTGCTAGCTGTCAGTTGTTGGCAGATGCCCAGAAGACGAGATACACACAGGAAGCCTTCATGTCGGAGGAAAAGCGCACGCTTCGTGCCCTTGCTCCAGAACCGAATGGCATACGACAGCGTTGCGATGGTCGCAGGATGTCCTCGAATAAAGCACCCGCCGAAGTAGATCCTGTCTAGGCCGTATTTCTCCGCATTCATGTATCTAAAGTTTAATGAGGACCGACAAGCCTAACTGCGGAAGAAGAAGCAGACGCACGCAATCTGCCCGATGTTGTTCGATATGGCATACAGTAGACTCTTGCTGATGTCTTCGGGGGAGAACTTCCGCTTCTCCTTGCCCTTCTTGAACACCTTCCCAAAGGAGCTGGCGATCATTGTTGACTTCAACCCGAGCTTGCTATAGTCCTGGCCATAGATATCTCCGACCAGCATATCTACGCTAGCATTGTCCCCTTGTTCGGAGAAGGCCAACATTTCTGTGGATATGCCGTCAGTGTTTCGTAACAACTGGATGAACAAACGAACTCGCCATCGAAGCTCGTCGCCGGCGTCAACAACGTCAACAATCCCCAGAGCGTACCCCCGCCAAGACTGGTCCCGCTGACACGCTCAAACGTCCCATCTTCATCCACCTTGATAACCGAAACACCAGACCCAATGTTCACCAGTAGACATGGCAGCTGCGGCGTCGGATTCCCTTCAAACGTCACCGCGAACTTCGGGGGGTTCGGCGTCGGCCGCTCGAGCACGACGGGCGCATCTCCCCCCGGCGCACTGCGCCCGATGCTCGTCGCAGAGTGCGCGACCGACTGGATGAGTTCGTCCGAGAAGAAGTACACTTCGTCCGGGATAAGCGTGATGAACTTGAGCCCCTCGATGAGGCACTCCATCTCGTCCTCCCTGCGCACCTCGACGCCGAGCGTCCCGCGGAAGAGCTCGTAGAAGCGGTGCGCCCCGCCGCCCGTCGCCATGATCTTCACGCCCTTGCGCATCTCGCCGATGGACACGCCGTTGATCTTCGCGGACCGCTCGATGAGCTCTTGGATGAACGCGACACAATCGTGGATGTTGTCCGTCTCAAAGCGCTCGAAGTTCAGCGAGCCGCCAGGGAAGTGTCGCAGCGTCGCGGTGTGCAGCAGGCTGTGGTGCAGACCTACGAGCCCGTTGCCGGTCGTGGGGGTGTCCAGCACCATGGGGGTCAGCGCGCCAGTCTGCTTCGATAGCGAGGAGGATGGGGGGAGGGGCGGGGAGTGCCGCTGCTCGTCGAGCGGAGGGGACGTCGAGCCTGGGGTTGAAGGGAGACTGTGTACGCTGCTCCCATTGGTGGCAACCACGGATGGTGATGATGGAGGTTCGGGCGAGCGAGTAAAGTAGACGACTTTGGCTAACGAGCCTCCGATCTAGTGAGACAAGTCCGTCAACTGCGTTCCTCTGGCTGTCGCGTGGGGGCTCACGTCTACGGCGATATGGGACACAGGCTCGATGTAGTTTGGCAGGTAGATACCCCTGCTGTCTCTGGTCTAGACCAGCATCACTCGTCAGCATGCGAATGCGGGGGTGTGCGGGGCACACGCACCTCGAACGACTCCTCCTCCAGAATGACGGCGCCACGGGTCTCGACATGAATGACCCTCGGGGTCGGCAGCGGCGAGGTCATGTTTGTGGTAAAGCAAGAATAGTAAGGGATGTTCGAGCGAGCGCCGCGAATATTAATGAGACCATCTATCTGCAGCTGTTCAAGTAAAGACCGACGCCGGATCCTTGTGTGGCATGATTCATCCGCCGGCGGTTGGACACCCGACGCAAATCCGCTGCCTTGTTCGCGCCCAACTAATCTCGGGCGCGGAACATTCCCTTCAGGCTATGATCTGCTCCCCTCGTCCGAGTACACCAATCGGGGTGCTTGAATAGGTTACAATATACGTCTCGGCCGGACTGGACGGCGATTGCCATTCTTCCGTCAGCGTCGGTAGCCGAGGCGCGCACACGACTTTAGACGTCCATAATATACGTGATTTATGTAGTGCAGACACAAAACTCTACGGCCGTGATTCGCAACACCTAACCCCCGATAGCGGCAAGGACGAGGTTGCACGCCTCTTGCTTTTCTGCCCGAACACCGAGCTCCAACGTAACCCCCTGCCCCCTGGAGAAAGTCATACGACACCGCACAAGGATCTTGCCGCCACCCCCTGTCAGCAATCCCGACAGTTGCATGATGTGAACAGATGTGGAGGTCGGATTTTGCGAACCGCCAAGCGCATCCATGTTGAGAATCTCCACAATCGAATCGCAGGCCGCTGGATGTCATAAGCTCAGCTTACCTCTTGGAATAAAGAAAGTTTAGGGGGAACGCACCTTTGATGCTTTCCATCGCAGAGAGTGAGAAAGTCTCTGTTGCTGCCGAGCCGCCACGCAAGCGCTCCCAGTCCGCAGAGAAGTTGGAATAGCTTGGTACAATGTAGTCGCCTCCGGCACTGAGCTCCACCTCTTCCAATTGATACTCGTCCTCGTAGCCCTCTTCCTCCGGCTCTCCGGTCCCGGGATCGACCTCCTTGCTGATGAATTTGAGGATGCACTGGAAGGATGCCATTGGATACTCTTCCGGAGCATCTCTCGTGAACGAGACGTAAACGATCCCTGGCGACGTGGTAGAGGATAGAGAAGGCAGGGGTATGATGAAGTCTTCCGTGATCCCGGAGTCGGCAGAGGGTTGCATGATGACGGAGACTTGCTCCAGGATGGTATCGGGAAGGGTGTTTGAGACGTTGAACTAGAGAACGTCACGATAGAGCACTTATGAATTAGTGGATCACGTACCTGGAAGACAATGTGCTCCCGGAAGATATGCTTCACGCAGGAGACTTGGTACTCGGTTTCGCTTTCGGTGAGTTGCACAGGTTTCGCGCTGCTGTTGAGCACAGGGCCATACGAAGCCAGCTCCGGCACCTCGCTGAGTTGCTGTGCATATGCCGATCTCGTCTCCTCGGCAGTTGGTGGCGGCGGTGTAGGAGACGACTTTTTGGAGATGGGCGCGCCGATCGTATCCAATGTACTCGGTCCTTCGGGAATGTAAGTAAGGAAGCGATCACGGGAGCGAGGGACTTACTCGCTGCTTCTTGTGCTGCCTGTTGGCGACTGACCTTCGGTATTGACGAGACGTCGAAGGCTTGCTCAGATGCGTCAGGGTCTTTGACGTATGAGACCAATTTCGCTTCCAGCGCCGCCAATGAGTAAATCGAATCTTCACCTAGTTTGAGCTTGCCGATTGCGTTGTGAGTGCGAAGAAAGCTTACCGTCTTTCACGTATGTCACCGCCAAGGACGGTTCCCGGATCACCCTCAGATACAACGCAGCTCGGTCTCGGACCTCGTCGTCGACGTCATCTAGGCACCTGTCCCAAGCCAGCACGGTCAGTTTTGCGATCCACGACAGCACAGGTGACGAACCTGTTCAGCAAGACGCCGACGCTCTTCTGCAGCTTGGTGTCGTCGATGATGCCAAATTTGGCCAAGCTGGAGACTGCTGCGGCGCGAACGGTCGCATTCTCCAGCACGACGCGATTGTAGATAAAGCGGATATACTTCGCTGGCTGAGGCGCCTTCGGTCCTTCCAAACCAAGAAGATGGAGGATGCGGACAGAGAGTTTTGTGAACTCGCAGTCCTCGATGAATTCGCAGAGATGAGACAGCGCCTGCTCCTTGCAATCGCCGATGAACTTGATCATATCGAAGATAGCCTCTACGACCGCACGTTTGAAGTCATAGCCACCCTCGTCGCGTAGAACACCGGACAAGAATCCTAACATCGACACATGCTTTGTAGGGAACTTGAGGCAGAGTGAGCGGATAGCGTCCACGATGATGACTTTGAATTCGTCTGAGATTTCGCTCATGAAACCAGTGATCTGCTTCATGAGACGGTCAACGGAAGCCTCGTTTCCGGTCTGAATATGCCGTGTCAGAAGCAGGAGACAATATGACAGATTGGGTGACATTCACCTTGAGCAGTGTAGTGATCGCATAAGTTGCGACGCTGCGATTGGAGTCGGAGATAAGATTCTCGAGATCGACGTTGCATGTTGCAACGCTGGCGGGATTTGTGAGAGCGAGTGTGGCCAAAGTGCGAGTTGCAGCAAACTTGAGGGTCGGCTTGGGGGACGAGAGGAATAGTTGGAGGACTAAAACAGAGGTTCAGAACGTGTGCCAGAAATGTCTTGCTTACACGTACCAGCTATTGATCTTGTGAGCTGCGCAGCCGACACGTTCTTGATCTCGCAGATGGCGCGTGCGGCCTCGAAGTTTACCATGTCGCTCTTGTGACGGAGCCAGCCCTCCAAAATATCGAACATCTGCTTCTGTACGCTGTGGGAGTCATGAGTGATACGAAGAGTTTCGTAAATTATTTGACGTACTTGGGGTCTTCCTCCATCACCTTAGCAGCGTAGCGAATAAGCATGCAAAGCGCCATGGGGTTCTTCAGAAGAGTCCCCGAACCTGTCTTTCCCCCACCGAGTTGCTGGATCATCTTCGTGACGGCCATTCGGTCCTGCCGGCGAATAAGGTAGAGCAATCCGAGTGCATGGTATTGCGTGATATAGCTGGAGGACGGCATTGGGGAATAACCGCTGTTCTGCGCGGACGAGGAAGAACCAAAGCCAAGATACGATCCCGCCGAGGCACCGCTGAAGAGGCCACTCTGCGCCTTTGCGTTCACAGCCTCTTGGGCTTCATTGACCCACCGCTTCACGACGTCCTTTGCAGCCGGGAACAAGTGGTAGGAAGACACAAGAGCGGCGGACGAGATCGAGGGCGTCCGGTCAACGATGGCGGCCTTGAAGAAGCGTTCTACACCTTGCACCATAGAAGGCTGCCGAGGGCCCATCAATACAAGTCTACAGTGAGACGTTCGCCATACGCACGTCGATAATGCGGCAGAGCGCGCGGATGGCATTCGGGCGATATATGACTTCCGAGTTTGGCTGCATATCCTTCATGATGCTGCTCGTGACCATGATGACATCTTCAGCAGTGGTAGCCAGCTCCTTGATCGCCAGGTAGACCATTTGGCGGAGCGCGCTCTGCGCAAGTGACTTGCTTCAGCCACGGCTGCTCGAAAGCGGAGATTTGGCAACTCACATCCTTGTGCTGGAACAATTTCGTCGTCCCAAAGAACAGCGTAGTCGCCTCCTGCGTCCCGAAGTTCTCACCGACATATAGTAGGTATACTATGCGCGTGAGCAACGCTCGGCACTTCCGAGGACTGATGGGCGATTCATTGAAGACGCGAGCTTCTTGGAGGATAGTAGTCTTGTTGTTGTAGTAGGAGCTGAGCCCGCTCTCGTCCTCCTTTTTCGACATGGTGGCAGGGAAGTAGGACGACCAGTGCGTAGAAAAGTGAGCCCGCGTCCTCTTCCCGAGCGACGTGGTCAGTAGAGATGCTCCAGCCAATCAGCGCCGACAGCTGCATCGCTCGCGTCTTCGGTTATTGCCGGAATGCCTCGACCTCGGCGCGACTTGGTGAAAAACGGTCATGAGCTGCCCTCCCAAGGCAGAACCCTGGGACGTTCGTCTTGTATATGCTTTTCGATGCGTCAAAAACACCAGGAAAGCTGCACGCAATTGTCCGCATGATTGCATTTCGATACACGCCTTTTCCCCGGCACTCTTGGCGTGTCATGACCGTATCAGAGATCCTACTCAGGCTCTCCCTGGGGATTACTGACAACTGAGCGACTAGGATTATCATGGTCTCTTATAGCCGACTCGGTTTGAAACGGGACAAGGTACGCTTTGAGCAATAACTCGACATGCCGGTCACTGTCTCCAGTCCGAGCGTGTACTTCGCGGCTCTGTATGTCGAAACCTTACTCCATGGTACAACTTTGTTTCGGGGTCACAAGGCACGATACTGAATCATCTGTCGCCTCTAGGCATGTACACTGTGTTGTGCTTCACAACGCTCTACATCCTCGTGTATGTTTTCCGGACTTCTGTTACCCCGTCTACTGATATTGACGACCATGCCGCAGGTTCAACAGACCCAGGACGGCGGTGAATGCCTGCATGACTGGCATCACTGTTGTGATGTATGGTCTGGCTACGGCGCATTCTGCGCTCTGTTTGACACAAGCATTCACGGGCTTTTTTCCGTCCGAGGGCGAGGTGCGAATCAGTACCAGTCCGTCATCTACCCTCGAGTACACGAAGCTGGCATTGGAAGTGATCAATGTATGGTTGACTCTTCGACACTTCTACTTGGTGAAACGCTCATTTGAGTTGCAAGTGCCTTTTCGGAGACGCCATCGTCCTCTGGAGAGTCTTGATCCTCTGGAGGAGAAATTATGTTGCGTGTCTCGTACCAGCATGTCTGTTCGCTGGATCCATGGGTGCGCTCCATCGTCGTCTAGTATGAATCGGCCACCTGATCCATCTGAACGAGCAGCTACTGGAATGAGCATGATATATGCGTGCTCACGTACATCTGAATCTCCCGCCGTCATGGCTTCGGGTTGTGGTCGCTGGATCGTTAGCTGGATGGTTTCAAATGTGGCCATGAACGCCGCCGCCACCGGCGTCGTCACATACTTTGCATGGTGAGCACTCCGCAGAACACGATCCCTGACAAATCCCTCACGCGCTATTCGATTCATGACTACACACAGGCTGTATCGTGACGTCCGACGCACCCTGGGTCCGAGCGCCAGTCGACCTCATTTCATTCTCTTTCTGTTAGTGATCGAGTCAGGCTCGTTGTATTGCTGTACATTTGTAAGGCCTTCATCACGCCTGGGACCCGCCACCTGAGACTCATCTGGACACAGGCTGTACTTCTGATATTGTTCACCCTAGGCATCGATGGCGCCTACATCCTTAACCACATGATCCCCCAACTCACGGTGAGCGATGACTGGTTTCCTCGATGTGATCCGCCGATCGCTGAGCAGTGTCCTAGGGCATATATCCGACGTTGATAATAGTCCTCATCTGTCTCAAGTTGACGCGGGGTGACATCACCATTGAACGGCCACAATCCCAGCGACCAAAGCGATCTCACGCAGACTCCAGCCATTCGGACACATCTCTTGTTTCCCGCCTCCAGATCACAATCTCTCAAGAAGTCGAGTGCCACGACGAAGAGATCAAGTCTACAGGCCTGTCCCAGGCCGTGTAATACGGCACACGCTGTTACTGCTTACTATGTCGGCATTCCTGGTTTTACATCTCTCGCCAGAAGTCACCGCCCGCGAATACAGTTTTTCAAAGACGTTATTGGTTGGAGGACGAGTGTGTATATATGAACAAGATGGGATTGTAATGGTACCGATGAAGGGCTGTGGTGATAGTGTGACAAATGTCGAGCAGGAAACCTCGCGTCAGACCAGGATTGTGTGAGTACTGAACAAGGAGGTAGGGTCATGAGGGGAACGTGAAGTCATTACAGTAAGGTCCAAACGGAGCCATACTCGTCTGAGCGGCCCGCGAGGAACGATATCTAGTGGGTGTCATCACGAACAAACATGTGAAATGTTCCCCTCAGAAACAAGACCCCCTCGCGCCCCATAGCTACCCAACAAGACGCGGCGCCCTCTCTCGCCCCACTCACCCTCGTCATGCTCTGGCCACATATTTGCAGAGCTAAGAGGAGGTGGGGGGTAAGAGGACAACGAAGTGCGAGTCGACGCGGATGCCGGGGATGATGGACGGAAGACGATACCTAAAGAGTGTGACGTGCTCGGTGAAGATAGATAAGGGTGATTGGTGGGCGGATTAAAAGATGGAGAATGCTAAAACAACAACATCGTGGCGGTTCGATAGAAAGGAGCACGGGCGCGAAGGGGATTAAGGGCAGATATAAGGGAAGGCAATGATGCGGCCAATCGTTCACCAACCGCCTCTCGGCTTCGGCTTCGGTAAGGCGTGAAAAGGAAATAGCGTCCGTGGATAATAAAAACTGACTGCAACGTAACGGTGGTGGTGTTGGAAGTGAGGGATCAAGCGACACCTGGGTGAAAAGGTGGGATTGACCCAGGGACGTAAGAGGATGCCACCAGCGAGATCGACGGGCGGGAAAATATGCGTTGCCGTTATAGTGGAGAATTGCAGTCAAGAGGACGTTGCCGTGTAGTCCGTATACCCGGACGTGCCCCGACCGACTCGTTTATCCCCGCGTATCTTCCTCGAGAGCCCCATCCTTCGCGACGCACCACCTGAACTTACACGATCCACGAGCCAAGAGACATTGGTGAAGCCACCGCGACCGAGGAACTCCTCTCACTCCTCCTACCCTCCACCCCTCACTCGGTAGGACTCCGGGCGCGCCAAGTAGAAAAAGAACGAAGCCAGAGAGCATTTACCAGAGGTCACCATCCCTCCTGGCACCGCGTTGCTGCCCTACAGCACCAGGGGCCGCAGCCTGCATCTGACGAGTGTGGGAGCGCAGCCTAAAGGAGAAGGGTCAGTTGACGCAACCCAGAAAAGCTCTGGTTGCTCACTTACTGTCTGTCACTGGCGCGCGGCTCGCCTTCGTCCTCTTGCACGACTTTGCGCCGTCCACCAGCCGCCTTGGAGCTCGCGCTCGCGACTTCGTCCTGGGCGCCGCGCTGGACACTCCAGTCGAAGACGTAATCGTACTGGTAGCCCTCACGAACGAATAGGTCCCGGAAGAGCTTGCGCAAGTACGAATAGTCGGGCTTGTCATCGAAGCGAAGAGCACGCGTGTAGTTCAGAAAGATGCCGAATTCGTGAGGGAATCCTCGGCACAGGAGGTCCGTGGGAGTGGTCATCTTCTTCTCCATGATGCGGTCGTACTTCTGCTTCTTCGTGGCGGCCTTCAGGCCCTGCCAGGGGAGGGCTCCACGCAAGAAATACATGAGGACGTACGCCAGGGACTCCAGGTCATCGCGACGGGCTTGTTCGACACCCAAGTGTGTGTTGATGGAGGTGTAGCGAGCGGTACCCGTCAGGTTCTTGTTCTCCCTGTAAGGGATGTGAAGATGGGTCTTGGGATCCCTGTACTTCTTGGCGAGACCGAAGTCAATTACATTGACCTGGTTTCCGCGCTTCCCGATACCCATGAGGAAGTTGTCGGGTTTGATATCGCGGTGGATGAAATTGCGAGAATGGATGTACTCGATGCGAGAGATCTGACAGCGCTGATTTAGCAAACGGAATCGCAGCAAGCGACGCAAACACAATCGCACCAATTGATCGGCGAGGAGAAGAACGGTCTTCAAGGTGAACTTCCGGTTGCAAAAGTTGAACAGATCCTCGAGTGATGGACCCAAGAGATCGATAACCATCGCGTTGTAATCGCATTCCGTGCCAAACCAGCGGACGAAGGGAACGCCAACACCGCCGGCAAGAGTCTTGTACACTTTCGACTCGTACTCGAGCTGCGGATGCTTGGCCTTGACTGATTCGAGCTTGATAGCGACTTCTTCGCCAGAGATGATGTTGATCCCCAGGTAGATGTCACCTGGAGTCGGTGTCAGTGACGTGGCGAGCGCGCATACAAGGGACGAAAACATACCGAACGAGCCTGACCCAATCTTCTTGCCAAGCCTGTACTTACCTCCTACACGGAGGTCAAGTCTGTGAGAGGAGGAGTCGGCCATGGTGATGGTAGTTGATGTCTAGAGGATATGTCTAGTCAGTGGGGATGGTCGGCAGCAGGATGATAGGGAGCTAGGGGGAACGAGGTAGTATATAGGAACCAAGGCGCTGCTTATATGCGGGAATAGTGCTGGGAAGCGCGTGGGCGATGCACTGCGCGGCACCGGGCCTGCCACGGCGAGTGACCAAGGGGGTATTAGGATCCTTCAAGCCGAGTACCGACGATCCAAAAAGACCCAGAACGCCTGGCAACACCTGGCAACCAAGTACACTCGTCGCTCGAGGTGGCCCAGTGATGGGTGGGTGGGATAATATGCTTCCGAGGGTGAGACGATGGGTCGGTGGCAGGTGGGACGGGCTCCGCAGCAACAGACGACAAAGGACAGAGGGATAGGAAAATGGAGAAAAAACACACCGAGAAAGAAACTTTGTAAAAACGGAGAGAGAGAGGAGGGAAATGAGATTACAGAGGAAAGGAGGATGGCGGGAGAGAGAGAGACGAGGGGGCAGGGGATCTGAGGAGAGGGTACAGGGCGGCTGGGCGTGGGAAAGCAGCCGGCTTGCGCGGTTTGCTTTTATAGCGGCAACAACGTGGAAGGGCGCCGGTGCCCACTCATCGCTTTACTCAATCGTTCCATCTCTACCTTCTTGTTCTTTCTTTGACATCTGCGCTGCGAGGCTACCGCGTTGTCTGTACATCGCAACCGCAGGTCCCCCCATCGCCAGCGAACAACAAAAGCTAGCTCAATAACCCACTGCCGAGCAAGGGCGCTTCCCTACCCTCAGAGCCTTCTTCTTGCTTCCAGTCCCCCGCCTGCGAATCGGGTGAGAGCCCTTACCTCCATTGGAGGCCTCTCTGATGGCTTTGTGGCTTTATCAGCCCGCCGAGCTTGGACCGGGCCCGATATGAAACTGATAGACGCTACTCTTGTCCGAGTGAACTGCTTCGGACAGAGTCACGGAATCGCTGCCTGCACTCTGCCGTTCCCCCGCGCGACAGTCGCCTGTACTTCTGACATGCTCCGCTCGCGCCCATTCGAGATCAAGGTGTCTCTCGATGGGCCCCATGGCCGTATTCCCTGCGAAGTGCGTGATCCATGGATTTTCCGTCCAGCCTGGACCGCTTTTACTCCACTCTTTGGCCGCTTGCTCGGGCCACAGGCCCTGTACAGATCTCGGCGCGATACAGGACAGCGCGAAGCGCGATTACAAGTCGACGATTTTCCCTTGGGAGTAACATATTGGATGACATCGACCCTGCCTGCCCTGCGCGCGCGAATCTGAATCACATCGCCTGCTGCAGGATGGCGAGCCCAGGCTACACGGCGGTCGTGGGCGACAGCGTTCAATCATGTTGACAGATAGCACCGTCTAATGCAATCTACTTCTTACACACGTTACCTTTGTTGTATACTTCCCCGCAATCGTGAGCGTGTTGAGCATCGTTGAATGAAGTCGCGGCCAAGGCGGCGGATGAAATATTGCGTCCGCATCTTCGGCCGTGTTGTGCCGCGTATGGCAACGCACAGCTGTGCAGGCCAACTCATGATCCTGCCATAGCCCGCCATCTCCCATCGTCTCTCCTCTTCTCATACCCCTTGGCCGCCCCCGTCTTTCTTTCTAGCCTCCTCACAGGCGTCCACTCTCTTCCCTCTCGTTCCGAGAAGGTCATACCTTTCATTTCGGCCTCCAAACCCTCCCCACCTCACGGAACTTTCTCTCGCACTTGGAGATGGCATACCAGCAGAATCACGACGCCTACTACAACACTAATCAGCACCCTGCTGCCGACAACGGATACCATTACAGCGACACTGGTGTTGCTCCTAGTTATCCTCCCACTGGTGGCTACCCCTCCCATAATACCCCGTTGATACGCCAACAGAGTCGCGAGGACTACGACGAGTCCAAGTCCTGGGATGCAAAGTCCTATCAGAGCAGCCATGGCGGCTCGCAAGCCCACCTCGTCCCCCACTACGAGATGAGCGAAGTCAACGTCCACAACGCGCCTCCCGTTCCGTCGCTGCCGTACAATGCATACAATACCGCCCAGCCCAACTACCCGCCTGTGCAGCAGACTCGCCAGCCCATGTTCCGAGAACAGAGCGCCGGCGCGTACTCTGCTGCCAGACAGAAGATGCTGAACCGCCGGTCCGTCCGACATGTCGAATTGCAGCAGGGAAATCTCGTCCTCGATGTCCAGGTCCCATCCCATATCGTCCCGAAGACTATGCAACCGACGGATGAAATGACGAAGATGCGTTACACTGCAGCTACCTGCGACCCCGATGACTTCATGCATCAGAAGTACACTCTCCGGCCTTACCTATACAACCGCCAGACAGAACTTTTCATCGTGATGACAATGTACAACGAAGATGAGGTGCTATTTGTTCGGACCATGAACTCGTGCGTTTCCATCCTTCACGCGTAGAACAGTGCCTTACCATCCCATTTTTGGGGCTTAGTGTGATCAAGAACATAGCGCATCTCTGTGGTCGCAACCGTTCCAAGACGTGGGGCCCTGAGGGATGGAAGAAAGTTGTCGTATGCGTCGTATCCGATGGTCGCAATAAAGTGAACAAGCGGACTCTACAAGTCCTTGCTCTTGTAAGTCCACCGAACGTTCGCGTCTACTACGTTCTTCACTGTTATGCAGATGGGCGTGTACCAAGAGGGTATTGCGAAGGACTCTGTCGGCGGTAAAGATGTGACCGCGCACATCTTCGAGTGAGCTTTTCGCCTATCCGATGAAGTGGATTCCATTGATCTTCGCGCGCAGATATACGTCCAGCGTCGTTGTCACTGAACGGGGTGAAGTATCTCAGGGTGCTTGCCCCATCCAGATCGTCTTCTGTCTGAAGGAGCAAAATAAGAAGAAGCTCAACAGCCATCGTTGGTTTTTCAACGCATTTGGGCCGCTCATCAAACCCAACGGTCAGCTTCACTTCCTTTCTATGTAGTTATGTAGCTCATGGAAACACTCCCAGTTTGCATCCTTCTTGACGTTGGGACAAAGCCTACAAAGACGTCCATCTATGAGCTTTGGAAATGTGAGATCAATTTAAGTTCAACCGTATATGCCAATTCACCTCCTGCTTAAGGCTTCGATAAACATTCTAACGTTGGCGGTGCCTGCGGAGAGTACGCACAGTGACATATATCTCCAGGGATACCGTCTAACCTATTCGCAGAATCTGCGTCGAGCCTGGCAGGGGTTGCTCTCTTATCCTGACCAGTCCTTTGGCTGCCTCTCAGAATTTCGAGGTAGGGTTGCTACACCTAGTGCCGTTTCCAGCGGTCTCACGGGTTGTCCATTCAGTACAAGATGTCTAACATTCTCGACAAGCCACTTGAGGTGAGTCCCTGCCTTTCAGCGTCCGAGCTGACATGTTTCTGACGTTCTTCACACAGAGTGTTTTTGGCTACATCAGCGTCCTCCCCGGAGCCTTCAGCGCTTATCGATACAGAGCCCTCCAGAATGGCCCCGACGGGAAAGGCCCACTGGCTTCTTACTTCAAGGGAGAGACCATGCATGGTGGCGGAGCGAATGGTGCCGGTCTCTTCGGTTAGTACCCCATCTCGTCCCATCTCGCCCGCTCTTGTAACCTCGCCTGCTCCAGAGCGGAACATGTACCTCGCCGAAGATCGCATTCTCTGCTTCGAAATTGTTACCAAGAAGCGGGAAGGGTGGATGTAAGCGTGCTCTTCCTTTTCCTAGATCCACCTAACGGTAAAAACCAGTTTGAAGTATGTCAAGAGCGCGAAGGCCGCAACCGATGTACCCACGACTGTCCCTGAGTTCATATCCCAGCGCCGTCGTTGGTTGAATGGCTCCCTATTCGCATCCATCCACGCCACTGTCTTTTTCTTCAGGATTTGGACCTCCGGCCAGAACTTCTTTAGGAAGATAGTTCTCCAGGTAACTGACCTATCGCATTATCATAGTCGACCAAGTCTGACCCGAAGTTGGATACTCCAAGATCGAATTCATCTACAACGCCATCCAACTCATCTTTACTTGGACATCTCTCGCCAACTTCTATCTGGCTTTCTTCTTCGTAAGCGGGATTGTCGACTCCACTTGCTTGCCCTGACTTTTTTTTCGTCAGCTTGTCTCGTCGGCTACGTCGGACTCGAGTAATGATGCCTTCCATTTCCTTAGCAACGGTGCTGGCAAAGACGTCTTCGAGGTCTTCCTCAAGGTACGCAGAATGCAGCTTACTGAAGAGCCATTCTCTCATCAATGCGCGAATAGCTCTACCTCTCTCTTCTCTTCGTCGTCACGGTTTGTTCGCTAGGCAATCGTCCCCAGGCAAGCTCTCATGACGGCTGTAAGGATTATGTGCGTTTACCAACTTTCTCGTAGGGTTCGAAATGGACCTACTCTTTGGCGATTATCTTGTTCGGTTTCTGCAACATCATCACGCTGTGGTGTGCGGGCTACACGATATATCTTGCTCTTCCCCACACTCTCGCAGGCTGGAAGGACATCGGACAGTGAGTTCATCTAGATAAGAAATCAAACAATGAGACTTATTCGGAAATGAAGCCTCATCGAAACGAACAAGGCTCTCCGGGAGCTCGTGATCTCCATCGCCGCAACTTACGGCCTCTACTTCATAGGCTCGTTCATGCACCTCGAGCCCTGGCACATGTTTACCTCGTTCATTCAATACATGTTCCTACTTCCGAGCTGTACGTCATCTCACCATACGAATCTGATGCCAGGACTGACTCATGATGACGATATCTAGACGTCAATATCTTGAGTGAGTTTTGATCGGCAAACTGGAGACGACATCTAATTCATCTTGATAGTGATGTACGCGATGTGTAACTTGCACGACGTTACATGGTGCGTTCTTCTCGTGTCGATCAGCAATACGTATGTTGTCTGATGTTTCTACTTGACAGGGGTACGAAGGGCGACAACGGGTCTGCTAAAGACCTCGGCGGTGCCAAGAAAGTGAAGGGCGAGGACGGCAAGGATGTCATGGAGGTCGAACTTCCCACTGCGCGTGAAGATGTCGATCAGTTATGGGCTGCGGCAAGGTCCGCGCTGCAACAGAAACCCGTGGAGGAGAAGGAGCACCGGGATGCCGCGACAAAGCAAGCTGACCACGATCGTAACAGCAGGACGAACGTGGTGTTGACATGGGTTGGAACGAACATGTGCGTCACGATTCTATCGCTTCGCATGGAGTGAGACTGACCTTGGTCATAGAGGACTAATTGTCGTATTCACATCGACCGCCTTCACGAACTGGGTGAACAAGCACGTCGAGACCACTTCCGATTCAAATTTCAACCCGTATCTCAGCTTCCTGTTCTTCGCCCTGTGAGCTGACAGACCTGCTACATCTCTCCGAACCAAACTGACGACTTGTTCAGAGCTGGCCTGTCTGCTGTGCGTTTCACAGGGTCATTCTTATATCTGTTGTTCAGGTTGTTCGGTCATTGATCTTGTCCGATAAGTCCCTCATTAGTATCCTTATTCGACTGTACACCTACGGGTTGGTCTCCCTCCTTTGGCCTATATCATCTAAGATAGCAAGGCGTCTCGACGCTTGGATACCCATTCGTTCTTTGTGCAAATTGATTTTGCGCCTCGTTACGATGTACAACAAAATACAGACTGTTCTTATCTCTGGCTTCGAACGTACGTTGTGGACCTGTTCCACGTTGATCGATGAGTTTTCGCCGTCGTGCCCTGTAGCGAGGACGCGAGTGCGTCCCGAAAAAGCTTCCGGGTACTTAGGATATGTGATGAAGCACGTGACGAGACGCGGTGCAAATACGTCAAGTTTGGCGTCGGAAAGGCCTTGTCAGTCTTCGCAGGAACCATCTCGGCCGCATAAATGCTCGGATTGCTGGGCGCCATGGACGCCGCAGCGACATTCACGTCTCCGGACAACATGGAGCAGGCAGACAGGCATCCCGTTGTCTCGTTCCTTTCTGCATTCTTCTGGGTCGTCCGTGAGTCCCATGTTACATTCCTCGCCTGCATCGCTGACCGTTTTCAGTATACCTGCTATCATGGGTCAAGGCTCTCATCGCATTTGCGACCATCACCATACCCAGACTCATCTACTCCGTCCTGTCCTACTCGATGACTCTGACTGTACGTTTCGTGCGTTCGTTGTTGCCGAACGATGGCTGACTGTCTTTCAGCTCAACTTCTGGTCCTTTGCATTCCTCTTTGTCCTTTCAGCCGTCGCGTTGAACTATTGGATTCGTTTCCGATATCTCAACACCTATGCACAGTTGAAGGAGCCACCTCTCATGAAGCCTGACGCGCAGGAGCTGCATCCAGACGTGAACACAACGGAGGTTCCACCTGCTTTTCATAACTATCTGGACGAATTCCTACAGGCAGTCAGGGTGTTTGGGTTCTTGGAGAAGCCGGTGCGTATGGAAGACTCTGATTCAGTTACGATCGCAAGGCTTACACCGTTTCTCCTGTATAGGTCTTCCACGAGCTCGCCAGGCACCTGCAGACGCGCAGGCTCATTGCGGGTGATAGTCTATCTCTGGACCAAGACAAGAGCTTTTACTGCGTGGTTGATGGTATGGTCCAGGTCTACGCGCCCTCAGGCAAGCCAACCGAATCACAGAGCGGGTCATGGGATAACGAAGACATGAATGGCTACGAGCTTATGAACGAAGTTGGCAGCGGGGGGACGCTATCCAGCCTCTTCACGATTCTCAGTCTCTTCACTGAAGACGTGAAGATGAGCTGGCAGGCTAACGAACCGTTAGAGGACGAAAGCGTTCCCACTACGGACGGAGTGATACTACGTCCCTTGAACCGTCCAAAACGGGCAGACTCGGATGTCTCACAGCTTGACCTCGATATTGCCTCGAAGCGTATGCGCGATCGCTCTCCATCTGTGTCTTCTTCGGGATCTACCATCCACCCTGGAGAGCCAAAATCGCCCCCTTCCGCTGGTGTCCGGTCTCCCCGTGGCGAGCCGACTCCGCCAGTAACTCCTCTTACGCAGCCACGGAGGCCGCAGGTGCGCCGAGCCACCGTTCAGACGCAGATACATCATGGCACTGTAGCTCTCGCGACGGAGGATACCACTCTAGCCGTGATACCCGCGGAAGCGTTCCGTCGTCTGACGAAGAAATTCCCGAAGGCGAGTGCGCATATCGTTCAAGGTATGTGTCTTAGCCGGTTGTGTATTGCATTAAACCGATTTCTATACAAGTCATCATGACGCGATTCTCTCGAGTCACCTTCAATGCGGCGCACAAGTATCTTGGCTTGACAACCGAGGTTCTCCGCACTGAAAAAGCGATAAATGACATTGCCTGTCATCCACTGCCTCGTTCCTTCTTCGAAGGAGGTGGGATGCAACAGCTTCGTCAGAGATTCGACGGTGTCAGGAACCCAGAGTCCGGAGGACACGAGGATGACTACTTCAGTAGAGCACCTACAGCACCGACTGCCTCAGCGATACTGTCTAAGTCGTCATCACCTACCGATCGTTTGGCGCCTACACCCAATCTCACCGACAGTCCCATTCCACTTCCGAAGCCACTCAACTACTCACCCATACTTTCGCGATCATCACGACACCTCGTTCAGGCTGGCGATCTTCACAGCTCCACCAACTCTAACGAGGCATATAAGCCTCTGACTCGCAGTCTCAGCATCTTAAATACCCCACTTCTACCTCGTCGCGATACTGCTGCAGACCACCACAGTTCTAAGCTTGTCCAGCTGGGTGAAGACGAGTTCGATCTGCGAGAGGAGGTGATGAACTGCATCGCAGTCTCGATCGGATTGCTGCAGCCTCCCATAAGCGGTGATGCTTCGGTTGAGGCTTCTCCTGCATTTTCTGCGACAGACAGTCGGTCTACTTCTAGGGGCGGTTTATTCCCGTCGTCCTTTGGCTCTCTATCATTGCTCGATATGGGTGACGATGTCTCGAGCACAACTGGCGGATCTTCTGTTCATGCGAATGGCTATATGAGCGGCCTTGATAATGAGGTCGAGATCCTGTTCTTCTCCGCGGGGTCGTATTTGGCGCGAGCTGGCGAACGAAATACGGGCACGTATATCGCTATTACTGTCGCTCTGCCCTAACTCGGTATCATGCAGGGTTATTCTACGTTATCGAAGGCTTTTTGGACATTGTTCTTCCCTCAGATGAACATCCTCCACCCGCAGAGAGAGCAAAGCCGTCCAGAATGACGTCAGAAAGCTCCCAGTACGACTCGGAAGTATTCGCTTCAACGGAGGACAGCAATGCTTCCAGCATCGGTTCCTCTAAGCGACCCTCCAGGAAGGCAACACCGGGTGTACCGAACGACGCACCATCCCCGAAAGGTCGTCGGCCTCTCTTCACAGTCAAGCCGGGAGGAATCGCAGGCTACTTGGGTATGTGTCCATTCCATTGGGTTTGGCATTCTGATTGACGTGATATGATCGCCAGCATCGCTGTCCAATACGGCTTCCTATGTTGACATTGTGGCCAAGACCGACACTTATGTTGGGTTTCTACCCCATCATGCACTGGAACGGCTCCTTGAGAAACAACCCATCGTCCTGCTCACACTGGCTAAGCGTCTGATATCTCTTCTCTCGCCCCTGGGTGCGTAGCAAAGTTTTCTGTCGACGTCTATCCTGTGAAACTGATGAGTTGCCTACCAGTGCTTCAAATCGACGCCTCGTTGGATTGGATGCAGGTCAATGCCGGCCAAGTACTCTGGCGAGATGGCGAGGCCAGTGATAGTTTTTACATCGTCATCAATGGCCGACTACGTGCCATCACAGAAAACGAGCAGGGAGGTGTGAACATCGTCGCCGAATACGGCCAGGGAGATACGGCTGGCGAGATTGACGTGATTACCAGCACCCCTCGAAGGAATACCGTACATGCCATTCGTGACACGGAGCTCATCCGTATGCCCCAAACGTTGTTCAATGCAATCTCCTCTAGGTGAGGTCCCGATGTCATGCTCATGTGCCTAAAGGGCTCTAATGTTTGGGCGATAGGAATCCTCAAACTACAGCTCTGTAAGTTTACTACATTATGCCATCTTAGTCTACTTACATTTGAACTTTCAAGGCTACTTCGAATGATCGCGTCTCGAGTGCGGAGCGAAATCGATTCGTCTTCAACTGCTATGTCACGGGGTTCTCCTACAGAAATTCGACGTAACAATGCAAATTTGAAGACGGTAGCCATCCTGCCTGTTTCTCGCAATGTTCCTGTAGATGCCTTCGCTCGGAAATTGCACATCGCCCTGGAGTCTATAGGCGCGCCGACTTCTTACCTCAATCAGGCTTCTGTCTCCAGTACTCTCGGTCGACATGCGTTCACCCGCATGGGCAAGCTCAAGACTGCTGCCTGGTTGGCGGATCAAGAGCAGAGGTACAAAATTGTACTGTACGTTGCGGATTCGGCGGTCAGCAGCTCGTGGACACAAACTTGCATCCGCCAGGTGGGTTTCCCGACTTCGATCAGTGCTCCCTCTGACGACGTCTCAGGCGGACTATGTGCTCCTCGTCGGGATGGGCGACGACCCTTCTATAGGGGAATACGAGCGGTTGTTACTTTCCATGAAGACAACGGCTCGGAAGGAACTAGTTCTGCTTCATCCGGACCGTTCTGTCATCCCGGGATCGACTCGCGAATGGTTGAAGGTACGTTTCCTTACATAACATCATCTAAAGCGCTCTAACCGTGGCTGCCCAGAGCCGTCCATGGGTTCACCAACATATTCATGTCGAGCTTCCCGTGCGTATTCAATGACGAAATAAAGTGTCCCCTCGAATAATGTGTTCCTTCCAGGGTTTGAAGATTCCTGTTACAAAGCCAACGGCGGCTCAGCCGCAAGACCCTACCGCCGTCGCAGCTCTGAAGAACTTGAAAGACATTGTGCAGAGTGAAATACAGAAGTATCGCGGTGGCGGCCGCGCCGATGTCAGGCCTCAACGGCAACCACACACCAATGACTTCGCGCGGTTAGCGCGCAGGATCTGTGGAAGGTCGATCGGGTTGGTCCTCGGCGGCGGAGGAGCCAGAGGCATATCGCATCTCGTAAGTGTGGATGAACTGAAAGGAATCTCGTCTCATCGATTTCAGGGCGTTTTGCGAGCGCTTGAAGAATACGGCATACCAATTGATCACATCGGAGGTGCGGTCTCGGCCAAGGTGGCGGTATTTGTGAGATGCTGACTTGGCCATGCAAGGCACTAGCATTGGCGCTTTCATCGGAGGACTATATGCCAAGGAGGGCGACCTCATTTCCAGCTCTGGTCGGGCGAAACAGTTCAGTGGACGGATGGGAAACATTTGGAGGATGTTGTCCGATGTCACATACCCCTTGGTTGCGTATACCACGGTACGTCCTAGGTTCCGGTTGTTAACGCTGGACGCTAACGCCGCTTCGAAGGGACACGAGTTCAACCGGTCCCTTTACAAGGTCAGCATGATTTCTATGGCTCATGAAGATTCGCTCGAAGGACGTGATTTTAGGCATTTTACGACCTGCATATCGAAGACATGTGGCTTCCCTACTTCTGCAATTCAGCGAATATCAACAACTCCCGGATGGAGATTCATGAAACCGGCTACGCATGGCGATTTATACGTACGTCCCTAATGAGGGTGCCCTTGCCCTGGCTCACCTCCTGACAGGTGCTTCCATGACTCTGGTTGGGCTTCTTCCTCCACTGTGCGACAATGGAAACATGCTTGTCGACGGCGGTTATCGTGAGTGTTGTATTTCTGCTCCATCGCTGACGCTCACCGCCGAACTTTGTTTAGTCGACAATTTACCTGTAAGTGGCCATCTCGTGAAACGCGCAGCATTTATTGAGAACGTACTGATGATCCCACCATAGGTCTCTACGATGTTCGACATGGGAGCGAGCGCTGTCTTCGCATCTGATGTCGGATCGGTGGGTTCCCAGCTCTATTTACGGTTAATGAAATTTCATTCCCATCCCCAGATTGATGACAACTCTCCACGGAACTTCGGCGACACGGTGTCTGGCTGGTGGCTCCTAGTCAATCGCTGGAACCCATTTTCGAACGCAAGAACCATCCCGGCCATCACCGAAATTCAGAGTCGCTTGGCTTAGTGCGTCTCCACTGTCGAGAAGTGGACTATGCTCATGCTATTACCTTCAGCGTGTCGAGTGTACGCACACTGGAGGCTGCCAAAGTTAGTCGAGGTTGCCTTTATATGGCCATGCCTGTACAAGAGGTGAGCCTATACTTCGTCAGCCTCGTTCCCCGCTAACCTTCACTGTAGTACGGCACACTGCAATTCGGTAAATTCGAAGAGATCCAAGAAAAAGGTTATCAGGAAGCACTGAAGATGTTAGGGAAGTGGGACGAGGAGGGAAAACTCCCATCGGGCTATATTGAAGGCGACGATTCTATCCTGAAGCAAAAGAAGAAAGGGCAGAGTGCTAGACGTAATTCAATATAATATTTGCACGACCGTACTACACTACACTGTACTTTATCATAGCTTGTAGCATAGCAAGACCTACTAGTGGATGCAGCGTTGAGCTTGCCATTTCTGCCTAGGCACTGCAAGAGCGGGGAAAGAGCGGCGCCGGGCCGGAAGCGGAGCAGGCATGGCGCGCGCCACGAGGTTGGCTCGACGCCGTCCTCGATGGCTGCGTCCACCTCCCCCTCCGACGACCAGACGCGTATCCAGGACGTCCTGGACGTGTCCTTACTCAAGGAAATTGCACGAAACTCCTTGGTTCACTCTCTCAACTCTGTACGGCCCCGCTGATCGTGCAAATTCACAAATGACCGAACCCTGTGCAGGTCAATGGCGCGAAGACTCTCGTCCTGGACCCTTCCTTAGCGGGCCCCTTGAGTCTGGTGATAGAGGTATCACTCCTCCAGGTGCGTGTGATCAAATGTGGTGGTATGAAGGAGCCTGATAGCCAGGAGCAGCAACATGGCGTCGACAAGATGTTCTGGTTAGAAGCGGGACCGCTCTCCGCAGTCACCACGAACATCGTGTATCTATGTAGACCGAGGATCAAGTGGGTGAAGATCATCGCCGGTGAGTGCTTGGCTGGCCGCGAGGGACTCGACGCCTGCTGACCGAAGCAGACCAGATCAAGCGGCATTCGAGGGAGTCGAAGAGCCACACTTATACGATACTTCTCGTGCCACGCGTGTCCACGTTGGTGACACGAGTCCTCGAGGAAGAAGGCGTCCTCGGTGATGTGACTATTTCTGCATACAATCTACAGTTCATTCCCATAGCGGACGACGTCATCTCCTTGGAGAACGACAACGCCTTCAAGGAGATCTGGGTGGTACGTCATTTCTTCTGACCGTCACCGTTCCGAGTTCGACCCCACCGATAGGACGGAGACGAAACCTCGGTGTATGACTCCGCACAAGCTCTGCACACACTGCAGAAGCTATTCGGCCTGTTTCCTCGAATAGTGGGAAAGGGCGATTGCGCGGCAGTATGGCACCATCTTCCGTACCTCTCCGCTGGCCTCACCGTGTTTCGTAGCGCTTGACAGATCTACTAGCCGGCCAAACAGCCCAGTCCACCAACACCGGGCCAGATGGTTCTCTCGCCCTCTCTGAAAAATTTGACTCTCTGATCGTCCTCGATCGGCGCGTCGACATGATCACTCCATTTTTGACTCAACTGACCTACGAGGGTCTCATCGATGAGGTAGTCGGTATCAAGAACTGTAAGTTCCGCTTCGTGCTCGAAACGGGTACAATCTAATCCCTCCATTAGCTCATGTTGAAGTGCCCGTTTCACTGTTGAACGCCCCCTCCAATCCCAACGCACCTCCATCGGCTGCCTCAACGTCCACTGCGCCCGCACCTGCCCTGGCGAAGGAAAAGAAGAGGAAACACCACCTCTCGTCAGCCACAGATCCCATATTCTCAGAACTTCGTGACCTCAACTTTGCATCCGTCGGTAAGCGGTTAAACAAAGTTGCGAGACGGCTGGACGAAGACTACAAGGTAAGCTCCCCACGCACACCTTTGTTCTCGATCCTGACCGCGTGTTTGTCCAGGCGCGGCACAAAGCTGAATCTGTCGCTCAGCTACGTGACTTCGTCGGCAAGTTGGGCGGCTTGCAGTCCGAGCATCAGGCCCTACGATTGCGTGCGTAGCCACCTAATGTCTCCGCGTGTCTTTTGAGTGCGATCTTGTCCTTAAGATACGGGCTTGTCCGAAATCATAGTGCCGCACACTCGGACCGAGATTTTCAACCAGTCGCTTGAGATACAACAAAGTGAGTTCTACCGCCTACCTGCCACGCTGTCATTTACGGTTGTCTCCATAGATCTTCTGGCGTCGTATGACGTGCCCGGACAGATAACCGCAATTGAAAACCTCCTGGCGCAAGGTGCTGATATGCAACTGGTGATCCGACTTCTTTGCCTGGCGAGCGTCACGACTGGCGGTATCAGAAGCAAGTCTCTTGAGAATATCAAGAGGGAGATCCTGCAGGTGCGTCGAACGTCCCGTCGTGGGAAGAGAGGGCCTAAATCATGCGGTCAGACTTATGGATACAACTTCCTTCCGCTGCTGCTTTCTCTCGCCGCACCCCCTCTTGCCGTCTTACTGCCCAATCCCTTATCGGCCTCGACGCCTGCCGCTGTCGCCGAGCTCAAGTATCCATTTACCTCGCTGCGAAAGTCGCTTCGTCTCCTCATTGAGGGCTCCGAGTCCCTCGACGAACTGGAGAACGACATCAGCTATGTATACTCGGGGTACGCGCCAATCAGTGTCCGACTAGTGCAATGTGTCGCACAGAAGGGCGGTGTTATTAGCAATCCTGCTGGCAAGGAGAAAGCTGCCGAGGAAGACGCCGATGGCAGGAAAGGCAAGGCCAGCGCAGCCGCGAAGGTCCACGCGCACCCCATTGTGGGGTTCAAAGGCTTTGAGGACGTCGTTGGGAGCATCCCTGGGAAGACGGTTGACGTAACGCAGCAAAGCTCAGGACTGGGCGGCGCTGATGCCGTCGCGTCCTCAGCGGCTACACTGTGTGAGTGCACCCCGCGCGAGGCCGGTCTTAGTCCCTGGAGTTCAGTTGCTGATGATTGACCGCAGCGTCTCACCGAGAACAGACCACCATCACGGTGGTATTTTTCATTGGCGGGTGCACGTACACTGAGATTGCCGCGCTGCGGTGGGCAGGCCGTCAGAACCAAGGTGAGAATGGTTGAGGGCTTGACGCCACGGAGTATCAGCTGATGACCGGCTAGGACGCAAGTTCCTGATCGCGACGACAGGCATCGTGAGCGGGGCGAGCATCATCGAGGGGATTGCGGGCGTTGGACGGGCGGTTGCGAGCTCGAAAGAGGCGAGTCTGTGATGCATGAGCGTGCGTGCAAGATCGTCTGTCCTCAATATCGGGGAGGGATGATGCACGGAGCACACGTTGACTCCGCGTCGAGTGCGCCGCCTGCTTTTAAGCTTGAACATATGTCAGCTGGAAGATTCCCCTGTAGAAGCAAAGAGAGTAACGTTACCGGGAAGGGGCATGCCGGAGTTGATGGCCTTGGCTCTCTAGAAATAGCGGGGCGACCTGGGCACTCGAGCGAGGTTCGGAGGGTGTTCCCACCGCGGTGCAGCATCAGCCATTGAGAACATGTGGCACACGTCCATTGCGCTCTCGAGCTCGAGGATCGTGACGCGACGCGTTTCGCGTATCCGCGGGCGGGACCCCGAGGAGGCCCTGGCAACTGCCCCCCGTGCCCTCTGCGCGGCAGGCGACAAGGCCCGGAGACTGCGTTTGCACCTGGAATCGTGTGCAGTGCGCGCGCGAGTGCTCTGACAAATTCGCAGAATATTTGGAGCAAGAAAGGGAATTGCGGGAGGCGACGGTGCGCACGGGGTGGCCGGAGGGTCCGTTGACTGCAGGGCGGAGATCTCGATCTCAGTTTGAGATTGTGCTGTCAGTTGAACGCTCAGTATAAGACCCGCTCGAGCTGGGGAAAATGCTCCTCACCCCTTCCCCCCTAACCACCCCCTACCCGCGTCCTTTCCGCCCACAGCAACCACCCCATTCCCCTCCTGTGGGTTTTCCTCTTTTCTTTCCTTAGTGCCTCCAACCCCCTCGCCTAACCCACTCCCCTGTTTTCCGCTCGCCGTCGCGTCACCGCTTCCGCGCCCTCCGACGCGTGTCTCCGCCGTTCAAAAACCCCCCTGTCCGCGCAGCTCAGCCATGGCTCCTAAAGAGAAGAAGGCGGCGAGTGAGAAGCCAGAGAGGAAGAGTGCGTCGCCCTTGTTGGCCCCCTTCCCTCGCCCTCGTGCTCACCCCCTCCGTAGCCAAGTCCACCGGCGGTGGCGGCCGTAAGAAGCTTACGGCCTATAACAAATTCATGCAGACGGAGATGGCCCGTCTGAAAGAAGAGGAGCCCGACATTCCCCACCAGCAGAGGTGAGCCACGCGGATCGGGCAACGGCCGTCAGTTGACCGTCTTTATCATCACGCTAGGTTTAAGCTGGCCACCAGCAACTGGAAGTTGGCGAAGGAGAAGGACAAACCCAAGGATGCCAACTGATAGCAGCAAACCATCGTTGTATGCGCGTGTTGCGTCGCGTGACGCGCGTATCTCCCGGTGCTCTTCCTTTTACTGTATTCGCGTGCAGGTGTTACTGTTACTACTTACATTTGGGTGCTGTTTTTCCACCGCTAGTTTTTATAGGTTACTATACGCTTGGCCATGTACGATTGCCCGTCTGGACTGTTGCCGACATCTATTCTGCTTTCGCAGTTGTTTCCGTCATCGTGCTGTTGCTTCACTGCCGTTCTAATTGCTTCGCGTCAATCCAAAGGGATGAAGTTCTTGGCGGTTATCGGGGGTTCGCGCTGTGGTAAAGCGGATTCCATGACGCGGACATGCGGTAAGTAGACGAGAACCCCGCTGTGCGCCATGCTCGTCTAGGCTCGCTTCAATCTGTGAATATTGCGAATATCGCACGCCCTTGATCAATATGACCTGCCGGCGCGCTGCGTTGGCTGGCACATGAGGCGATATTGTCGTGAACGGACCCTGCGCGCTGTCGGCGTGCTGCATGCCTTGCGTCGGGCGACGTGCTAGCACGCGGCGGGTAGCTACTAGTAGTTCGCTGGGATCGTCTGGCTGGGGACTGGGAGGACCTAGTAGATACAGCAGGCGTGGGAATAGTGGCCGAGATAACTCCTAATCGGACTTGAATCGGACCGACGATGGGATGGCCATGACGGTTTCCCGTCTCAAAACTCTGGGCTGCTGCTCACAACAAGCTCCCTCCGTTCTCCTGCCGTCGTCTCCCCCTCTCCCCTCTCTTTCTCTCTTCTCTCCGTCTCTTGTCTCTCCATTTCCCTCCTCGGGGCTGTCCGCCATCGCCTCCAGCGCCGTATCTTATCCACTCGCTAACTATCATCCACAACTGTATACCTACCGCCATGAGCCACCGGCGTGACATCGATAACGCGCCTTCCTCCAGCCTGCAGGGCCTTCATAAACAGCTCGTCAACGACTCTTTCGCCTTTCTGACCCGCTCCGCCATCAGCCTCGCACTTTCAGTCGACAGCATGGAGCAACCTCCCACCTCGCCGGATCAGTTCATCGTCTCGCTGCCTTCGAGCTCGCAGCGCATTGCAATTCCTCGAAGTTCACACACCTTCCAGGAGGCTGCAGGCTCGTCGAGTGCTAAAGGGAAGGGCATCGCCCGCCCCGCTGATATCCCCGCTCGAGTCGCCGACGATGCCCAACTCGACATCTTCTCCATGTCCTACGATGAAGATCACGCCCCGCTTACACCCGATGTACGCATATCTACCTTGTTTTCCGAAACACGCGGCTCACACCTTCATGGGAAATTCCGTCCAGAATAATGTCCGACAGTCGTCCGACCAGATGTTCGACGAGATGGACCAGGACATCCCCTTCGTCAACAAAGGCAAAGGCAAAGACCTCCCTCCCTCCCTTCCGCCCCTTACTTTCTCACCGACCCACTTTGACTATGACGAGATTTATCAGTCTCCGACGCTCTCCACTTCTGAGCCCGGCCCCTCCTCCTTCGGCTCTATTTACACCATCGCGACAGGTCGTGACCCCGGCCCGATTGACACACCCTTGGAACCCCGGCCGCGGGAGATCATCCCAGTGCTGACACGTATGCCGTCCCGAAGGAGGTCCCTGTCCAACCTGTCCACCCACTCCACCCGTTCCCTGACCGCATCTATCTCACGCATCAAAGTCAAATTTGGTTCTCCCAAGAGCGCCGGAGGACTTGCGCGCAGACTCTTCATGAAGGATGGAGATGGTCGCCGCCCGCCGTCCTCGCCTTCGTCTGCCCCCAGCTCTCCGATGCCTGGCGCAACTCTGAGAGAGACGGAAGGGGTTGACTTCGATCTGGGGGGAACGGGTGGTTGTTTTGCCCCGTGGAGACGCGATTCCAAGTTCCGCTCTCGAGAAAACGGGCCCTATCCCAATCTTAACATTGATGGTGTCATCGGTGAAGGTGCTCCGATATACTTCCCGATCTATCAAGACGCGAGAGCCGAGTGGAGGGGGAAAGGACGCTCGAACTCAGACCCCCTTCCTCTCCCGCACGCCTTCGATGTCATTCCACCGTCGACGGCGGATGTATTCACGCCCCTTCCTTCACCCACTCCCCGTAATACTTTTGACACGCAACTCCCACGTGAGCTACGCTTACGCATCTTCGGCTGCCTGGTGCAAATACACGAAGTGGATCACGCACGGCGGGAGCGGGAGGGAAGGTGGACAGCCATCAAAGCATCCAAGCACAGATGGGTTGGTCGTGACCAGGGTGTCCGGGAGCTCGTGCGCCTGAGTAGGGTGAGTATGTGAGCATACTCTCCCATCACATTGGTGAGTGACTTGCGATTCGCCCATAGGTCTGCAAGACGTGGCTGGCCCTCGTCTTTGATGGTCAGCTCTGGTCGCAGCTCGATCTCAAATCATTTCCCAAGGTCCCTGCATCGCAGATTATGCAAATCGCGGATTCCGCCGGGCCTTTTATCAGAGCCATCGACTTTGTCGGACATGGGCACCTCCAGTCGTCAACGCTAGAAAACCTAAGCACTAGGCTCGCATTGGCGCGTGATGTCGTGCGGGGCATTTCAATCACTCGACTTACATCCGTCAATCTCCAAGGATGTTCTTCACTTTCTACGTTCTCGCTTCACTATCTTCTCAGGCGCTGCCCGGAGCTACTGACCCTTAACGTCAAGGGCCTTGGGGCCGTGACGAACGAAACGTGCGAGCTCCTCCACGAATACTGCCCGCACATCGTGTCTTTGGACATGAGTCGATGCAGGAACCTTACCGGCGCTGGTATTCGCACTTTGGCGTCCTTCACAATGAAGGATGGACATCTTCTCGACATCACCGAACTCCGTTTATCCGGAATGAAGGGTATTACTGACAGCGTCATGGACGCGCTAGGAAAGGCCGCTCCTTACCTTGAAGTCCTAGATTTGAGCCATTGCAGGGACCTCCACAATTCTTCCTTGGATGCATTTGTATCCTGCCCTGACGACTACCCAGAGTCACAATCTGTGCTCTTATCCGCGCGCGAGGCGGGACGTGACCCGAACCACGGGGGACGGTACCGCCGACGAGTGACTCGCCTGCGGCACCTGTCACTTTCTTCCTGCCTGCTGCTGACAGACATTGCCTGCGCCCATCTCGCACACGCAATGCCGCGGCTCGAGTTCCTCGAGCTTGCCGGTATTGGCGGAGATATCAAAGATGACGGACTCGTCCTCCTGTTAGAGACGCTGCCGAACCTGCGAAAGCTGGACCTCGAGGACGCGACGGACATCACAGACGCCGTCCTCGAGGCTATCACGCCGCCGCCGCCAACGGAGGATCCGGGTCGCGGCCCACACCCGGGTCCTGTCCCGGGGCACGCGCTGGAGCACGTCGTTGTCTCGTACGCCGTGCAGCTCAGCAACGAGGCCTTCCTCGCGCTCATCCGCAGCTGCCCGCGGCTGCGCGTGCTGGAGGCAGACAGCACGCGGATGTCGGGGGTGGTCGTGAAGGAGTTCACCGCGCGCGCCAAGGAGCGGGAGATGCTCGATGCGAGCGTCATCGCGGTGGATTGCCGCTCCGTCGGCGAGGGCACGGTCAAGGAGCTGTCGGGCTCGACGCGCCCGCGCCTCGGATGGCGCGCGTACGAGGCGCGGCGCCTCGCGTACCTCGACGGGCGCGACGACGAGATCCTCGGCGTCGGGCAGGACGAGTGCGACCCACGCCGCGTCGTACTGAAGACGTTCTACTCATGGCAGACCGTCGACGCCGTTGCTGCCGCGCGGCAGAAGCGACGCAAGAACAGGCGCGAGGCCAATGGGTCCGGGAGTAGTGGGGTTGATGACTTCATGACGGGGAGGAGCCGATGGTGGTCACCTGGCGGGCGGAGGTCTCCTGGCGCGAACTCCCCCAGCCTTCTGGATATGAATAATGATCGCGATGGATGTATCATCATGTAAGACATTTGTACTGGGCACATTGTTTGCTGTGTACACTGGCTGTTATACTAGGGTTTGTAAGTAGAAGTTCGCTCTGTTGTATTTGGTCCTCGGACGTTGCTGTTTACTATATAGGCCGCTGGATGTACCATAGGATGTACGCGACCTCCATATATATATTTTCACTATATATCTGTATTATCTCTACTCTATAATCCAAGGTGTGACGTACGACTGGAAATGCGACGAAGAGTGGATTAACCGCTGATGGGCAGAGGCCTCTTTTTCTTCTTTCCGAGTTTCTTGGCCTTCTTTTCGACGCCCTCCGCCGTAGGACGAGGTGCGGGCACGTCATCCATGAGAACATCAGTGCTCCCAGCATCTGCGGCTGATGACTCAGATTTCTTGCTTTTCTTCGGCGCAGAGGGGGGCGTGGACCTGGGACTCGCCTCCTCCCCATATCCTGGCAAAGGCAATTGAACGGCCGAATACACGAAAGGACCGATGCACTGCACGCTTACCAGCAAACGGATCCATCGCTGCTCGCCGCCGCTTCCCGCCAGCGCCCGGCGCATCAGCAGGCTCAGTAGCCTTCCCCTTGCCCTTCCGGTCGACACGGCCAGTGGACGGCATCGACGGCGGCGTGCTGTCCTCGTCCTCATCCTCCTCGCCATCGATGACATGCAGCCCCTCGCCCTCGGACTCGCTGCCCGCCGCGCGCACCGCCTCCAGATACCGCTCGCGCTCGACCATCTTCTCCGTGACCCGCGACGGCACGCGCGGCGCGTCCTGCACCTCCTCCTCCTGCGCGGGCGCGCTGCCGTACGAGACCTGCGCGATGGCGTGCTTGATAAAGCGGGTCGCCGCGGCCTTGTCGAGGCTCATCTTGGCTGTGTGTGGGCTCTGCGGTCAGTTCATATCAAGGGCAAGCGGGAGGGACGGGACGCACGCGCCGCCGGGGCCTCGGCGGCCTTGATCTTGTCGAAGTACTGGCGGACCCTGTCCTGTGGGCCCGGGGGGTTAGGAGGGCGCGCGCGCGGGGAGAAGCGGGGTACACACCAGCTCGGCGACGACGGGGTGTGTCTTGGGGTCGATGCCCCGTGTTTTCAGGTAGACTGGGGGGTGTCGTAAGTCAGGCGCGCAGGAGGAGATGCGGGTTACAGACTGAAGACGAGGTCGTAAACGAGGTACGGGAGCACGACTTGGAGCTTTGCTTGCTGGACGGTGTCGAGGCCGAGGACGGACTCGGGGAGGGATTGTGTGAACAAGGGCTCTAGCTCGGACTCGAGGTCCTCGAGAGAGCCCAGGAGCGTTGCGAGTCTGTTTTTGAGCTTTGTTGTCTCGTCCGCCATGGTGCTCTCCTGGCGGTTGTGGGGAGCTGAGTAGACTGAGTACTAGATGCTTGGTTGGACGCGCTGAAGCTTGCAGGCGGCAAAAACGATCGGCGTCTCATCGGGCCGGGAGGGCCGGACGGGCCGCCGTTTGTCTGCGTCGGACCTTGGAGGGCTCCGACATCCCGTCGGCGAGGCGCCCGTTCGAGTCGTCGAGCCTCCTCGACCGCAGTCGACCTATCGAGCAGGCGCGATAGTATGTGAGCTTTCTCACCATCGCTCCCAGCTGATCGTTACCACGCCTGATGGCTTGATGACACCGCTAGACTGTTCTGCGCCTTCGAGGGGCCTGCATCATGATCCTCGCAGCCTCCGACCCTGCGCGCGCCCTCGCCAATTTCTACGAAAGCGAGCTCACCAGGGCGCTCGACGAGCAGACATTTGGTATCACCGCATCTCAGCTCGTCAGGTCGACAGCGCACGATGCGACGGCGATAATAACGCTCCAGGAAGGTGAGGACATCGAGGTGATGTTGTTCTCCGTCGGCTACAAGGTGAGCCTCTGCATGTGAACTTAGTCGGCATCTGCATCTTAGGCAGATGATCACGATAGATCATGGGTAGGGCCTCAAGCGAGAGCAAAGATGCCTCGGATGTCGTCTATGAAACCATCGAGGATCTCCTCGGTGCCGTCAGCCCGCTGTATGCAGCAAAGAGAATGGAGAGCTTGATGGAGAAATTGGCAAGACTCTCACAGTAGCCGCCAGCCGTCTGCCTGAACGTCTGGTCGAACAGGTATGTTTGGATCGCTGGATGAGGATGCCGATGTTCAGCTAGTTGTGCTTCTAGTTGCGCTTTGCCCAGTCACTAGTAGTCCGTGCGTCTTCCCGCGGACACACAACGTTGGCCTGTTACGACTGGAAAGTAAATATACCCTTTTAGAGACCTCCTTTGCATACTTGCGTATACAAAATGTTCGAAAGCAGGCATATGGATTGAATCATAATGTGTCTGGCAAAGTGCAATCTAATCTAATCCGTGTGGCACGCCAGTGAAGACCGCGACGAGTCAATCAACAAGCGTAAACAGCCCCTTCGTTATGGTCAGTGATGTCCGTTTCATGCATATCGCAAAAAGCTGACGATTTGATCATGTTCTAGTCGTCTGAGCTGAGATATACGGCAAACACGCAGCTGGAGCACTGTCAGTCTTCGCATTTATCGACGTGGTCGCAACTAACGCGTTTGCACAGTGCACGCTCGTTACACCGGGACTGGTATGTTTCAACTGGACGTGGAATCGTCGGAATTGCTCTGACGGGAAAATTCGTGCCTAGGCCATGCTGATTTAAGCAAGTAGTACGTGGCGGCATTGGAATTTGGGCCCCCCTCATCACTGATGGTGAGATCAAAGTGACTGGCTGACACACCAGCATCGGGACACCTTGGCATCTATCGTGGGGCATCCTACGCTGCTCTCCTACCTTGCGATTGCCGATGGGGAGGCAACCGGGAGAGTCAAGTTTGAAATGACTGAGGTACGCGCTTGTCTGGCAACCATTTGACGCTGCTCTGACGTCGGCGTCTGCTAGCGGATGCTTCAGCCGTGTGGCCCGCCCCCTGCGAAGGACGACGACTAGAGGGCAGGAGAGTTGCTGGTGACAGAATAGGACCGGCGCGGGGGTAGTCAGTTGTCCGGCTGTCGTTGGTGGAAAATGAGCGCCTTTGTGTAGGGAGCGGCCGGGCCGCGGTCGGACCTGAGTGATATCCGCGTTTGACGCATGTTCTGTTCTGGGAAGGACCCTCTCTGCAGCGCTACGAGTGCAGCGCTACGAGATGACCGTTCTCGACGGTGCAGCGCCGCCGGTACAGCCCTCTATATGTCCTCCCCCATTCCATCTCCTGATCCTTCCGTCTCTTCCTTCCTTCCTCCTTCCTTGCCCCCGTCCACACCTTTCATACCCCATTGTCCCCTTACGGCCACACTCTTCCTCGATTGTCTCCTCTTTCAACGTGAGGCTACAACCTACTCCACCTTCCTCGCTTTGTGTCTGACCGGCCCTTCGCTGTCTTCCAAAGCTAGAGCTATAGAGTTAATAAGGATGGACGGCCCTCTCTTGCCCCGCTCCTTCAATCGTCTCTCCACCCTTTTTCTCTCGGGACTCTCTTCCGATCACGACAAGCGCGACTCCGCATCGGTCTCCAGTCGCTCATCCCGGCGTTTCTCTTTCTCCTTGTCCCGCACAGACCTGAAAGACCTCACTTCCATGCCTTCATTCACCAAATCATTAGTACGCCGTTGCAAGCCGTCCAACCTCAAGAATGTCCCCCCACCTCTTGACGACGACGACTCTGAGAGCATCTCTGACATGTCTATCGGCGAGGAGACCGAAGTCGAAAGCCCAGACTCGACAAAGTCCAGTAAGGGCAAAGGCGTCGTCAGGCGTCGTTCAGTCTCCTCTCTCTTTGGTGCGCATCCAGACTCCCCTCCGTCCTCTCCCTCCGTCGCATCCTCCTCCCGACACTCCTCCAATTCCACCGCGTCGTCCGCAACCCTCGAGGGGGACTTCACGGACTGTTGCAGGCCTCCCTCCAAACATTTCAGGTTGCAGGACGGTGTAAGATACCATCCATACGATGCTCACGATGCACCGTACATGCAACCATACGACCATGTGGCCCTCGAGAGGTGAGAAAGGCATTGGGCTACTCCTTGTCCCTTCTCATATTCTATCATAGCGACCGGGCCACTCACGCCCTGCTCAACATGCTTTTACCCAAAGGATCGCCCTCTTTTCACAGGTTTGAGAAACCACCCGCTAGAGTGCTTGATCTCGGATGTGGGGAAGGTTTATGGGCGGTTCAGGCCGCAAGTCAGTGGAAGGGCAAATCAAGAGTAACAGGGCTGGACATGGTGAATCTCACCAGCGACCACTGGGACCTCGAGAGGTCTGTTGCGGACAATGTCCGCTGGGTGCGCCACAACTTGTGAGTCGACCCTGTTCTCTATGTCAGCAGCAGTTGACGGAGCAACGCAGTGTCCGACACGCACTACCTTTTCCGAACGCTTCATTCGACTTCGTGCGACTATCGAACCTCGGCCTCGCTGTTCCGTTTGATCGGTGGGCATTCGTACTCACGGAAGCACATCGCGTACTGGCGCCAGGCGGTCGCTTGGAACTCATCGACGATCAGATGTGCTTTCCTTTCATCTCTCCCACCAGCCCCTCTAAGTCCGCATTCAATACCTCGCCTAGCGAGGAATCATCCTTTGATCTGGATATCGGAATTGACTCCGACGAGGAGGCAGGGCCGTCGGAGAAGAGACGCTCAGAACCCAAGGCAAGCCCATACGAAGAATGGGAGCGCGAGATGCAGAACTGTGGCGAACTCGAGGATGTCTTTGATGCCATGCTTACCTGGGGTCGTAACATCCATCGGCACCCCGCGACATTCCTTCGCGGTATGCTTTCCGTCCCATTCGAGGAGAAGAACGTCCGCGTTCTGCCCCTGCACGTTGGGCTCCCGTCTCGGGAGTTCATGAGTAAGCATGACACCGAAGCGCAGAAGCCTGATGGCGAGGGTCGTTGGGCCGTGACTATCGACTGGGAAAAGAAGGATGGGAAGGACAAGGGTAAAGCGAAAGCGAACGACTCCCCGCCACTTGGACCCTTGCAGCCCACGGACCTACCGCCCATGCTCAGCAAGAAGGCAGCAGCGATGTTGGGGACGACGCGCCTCTCACCAGCAGGCGTTCCCTATCAGCAACCGGGGCTCATTCTTTACCCGGAAACTTTCCTCCCCATGTCTCCAGACGAGGTCGAGATGCACTCGAGCAAGAACTTGCATGTTCTGTTAAGCTGCCGCGCAGCTCTCAAGGATTTCATCCGCGACTTCAAGGACAAGGATGGCAAGCCCCTTGCGACCGCCGAGGATCTCGAGGATTCCCTGTGGGACTACGAAATGTGCGCTTCTGCCGCCCTGCCATCTTGTCTTCTTCTGCTGACCTGAGCTTTTGTGACAGTTTCCGCCGCCGACGTTTCAATTGGCCCGCCGACCTCCCCGAGTTACGGCTGAGGGAACAATTTGCGGCGCCGCCTACGCCTCCGAAACGACTGTCGAACGAATCGGAGCGCCTCGAGAGTCCTAAACGGACTTCGTATGTGCCGAACATATCCAATCCGACGGGGAGCAGGGAAGGCTTGACCTTCGTCCGGTCGTTCCGTATTTTTCAAGCAGTGAAGATGTCCCCGACGCTATGACGTTTACTTGTACATGCTCGTTCTGCTTTGCTTTACGTGTCCACGCTCGTTAGGACATCATTATCATTATTTCGTTTCGTTTCTTTTGTTCCTCCCACAATACAGCCTACCCACCCGTATATTCGTTACTCGCACTGTATTCCCACCTGTATCCTTATTGTATCACGTACGCACATGCGTCTCGCAGTCACTCATCGTTGTAAAAATAATACATCGGTTACTCATCGTGGACTGAGGTGCATGTGGGTCGGACACCAGGTTGACAGGCTGCACTGACAGCTGCGCGGCCGGCGAAGCACCGCGAAGCGCAGTTCATGGCTACCTGAGGCCTTCAAGCCTTCAGGCTTATCACCAGCGCCTTCACGGCCCCGACGATCTCCTCGGGTATTAGCAGCGCAGGACGCTCGTGGCCCAGCGGAAGCTCTTCGACGGACAGAGGGTGGCCCGCTGTCACTGGCAGGGATACATGGGCTCCTGCGCGCATCACGGTTGCCAGGACACTCACCGGCGGCGCTGAGGAAGGCGTGCAACACGTCCTCATTGCGGACGGCCAAGCACAGGTAGGCGGCCGTTGCCGAGGCGCGGAGGGCGAGATGGAGCGTGGCCAAGAGCGGCTGTATCATGTCGAAGCCGTACAGCTGCGTGCGTAAGTAGGAGGACGGCGTGAATCGAACCGGCATGAGCGGCAGCGGGCGGGCAACGTACGAGGTCGGCGCCGACGAGGAGGTCGGGCTGGAAGTCGGTGAGGAACGCTTGGAGCGAGGGGCTGCGGCTCGGGTCGACGGCATCGGACCAGTCTAGGCGGGTTACAGTGACATTTGGGCAGGAGGAAGACGCATCTGTAGGTGGAGGCTCAGAGTCACGCCGCGTGTGAACAAGTCATAGTGGAGTGGAGACGGACTGCACGGAAGCTGGACGTTCTCGGTGCACCTGTTCAGGACGTCCTCGTTGAAATCGGTCAGTTGTAGTGCGGACTGCGCCGTGCCGTCGCAGTGTGTCTGGATGTCGGCCATCACCAAGCCCAGAAATCCAGCGCCAGATCCCAGCTCCAGGACTTTTTTGCCCGCAACGAGGTCTGCGAAGCCGGTCAGGCGCGGCGCGTCGAGGAAGTGGAGACCAATATTACCGGGATGGCCGATCAAGTAGTTTGCCAGAGCGAAACTAGCGCGCCACGTCCGGAGCCCTGTGGTGCCGCTCTCGATGGTCGTCCGGGACTCGAACAAAGTGACGGAGCTGTGGCTCTGGGGATCAACAGTTTCGGAGCTACCTGAGGCTGGGTATCCCTGCGGTCTCCAGATGTGGGTGACAAACGATGGCGGGGGCGGCGCCATCGAGTTTTGAGACAGCGGGCTGTGCAGAAAATTTGTTCTATTACAGATCATGGCGACGAGACGACTTACACAGGGCAGCTGGTAGACACCAAAGAGATTTTTCGTTCATATATCCGCTCGTCCAATTCGTCCTGCCTATGGGTAAGCGTGTGATCGTCAGGCTCACGGTGCTAAATCAACACTCGCCTCTTCACCCAGCATACCTTCTAGATGTTCGATGGCACATTTCCAGAAAGATGACTGGTAAACACTGGATGGCGGGTATCGCTCCAAATGGGGATTCAGCAGAATTGAATGCAAGAGAAAGTCATGGACCTCTGCGAACGATGCATTCGAGGGAAAGCGCAGGACGCGCGGAGGAAACAGAGCGGAGTATCCTCGCAGCAAGTCAAAGAGCTCAGAGGAGACCATTTGAGTTTTGAAGTTGCACTCGACGTCGGACAATATTTTTGAAGTCGCGGCAGGCTGTCGCGGCCTACGGTCGCGGCGCGCACGCGTCTACGCCGGCCCTAAACTCGCACGTGCCTGGCTGGCGAGGCGACGCTGCATTTTGCTTTGCGGTGACACTTCACCAGCATGCTCGGCCACCTTCGACAGGCAGCAGCGCGGCGACCGCAGCGGTGGTCGGTCGCGGGCAGCTCTCTCGGCATTTCTCATACAGCAATCGTGCGCAAATCTGGGCATGGCATCACGCCGTTCGGCCAGGAAGACGGGGACGAAGACGAAGGCGATGAAGACGGCAGGCGCAAAGCGCTGCCCACTGATCCAAGCTACCCAGTCTGGCTTCAGGAGCACGGACAGCAGTGGGTGAAACCCCACCGCCCATGCAATTGGCTTGGAAATGAAGTAGTTGAGTCCGTCTTTTGCTGGGTGACTCGCTGGCGGACGCGTCGCTGACTGGGGCATGTTCACATATCAGCCTTTCCCCCTGAATCCGTCATTCAAACCTCCCCCGCCCCTGTCCGATGATGAGCGGACGTTGATTTACACTTTGTACATGAGTAACCCGGAAGAGAACTCTGTGAGGGCCCTTTCTACTCGCTTCCATATCAGCATCAAGCGCCTCGACGCTATCCTCCGGCTAAAAGGCCTCGAAGAGCACTGGGTCAAGGTTCGTGGATACTCCCTACTTCTTTCTCAGACCGGTTCGCGGTCTTTCATGATGTCTATAAATTCGATTAGTCTTAAAGACACACACGTGGTTTAAAACTTAAAAGCATAATGCTCTGACCTCTTCCTCATCGCACCTTTCCTCTGGACCTACGCTGACCCTTCACTAGGTGAATATCTATCTTTTTGAACAGCTCAGCTCTGCTGCGTGTCGGATGATACTTGTGCTGACCTGGAGTCTCTTACCGTTGCCTTGATCTAGGAGGTGAGTCGGTGTTCCATCTAGGTTTCGTATGCATATAATATGTGATTCATTCAATTCATGTCGCACGCGTCCTGATCATCTTGCTAGGGTAAACCGCTGCAAACAGGTTTCCGCCACGGGATGGAGAAATTACTGAATGTCGCCGATAAACTCACGTCTCCCGAGGACTGGGTATATAGCCGGATGGATGCTGTCAAGGCCGACATGCTGGACCAGGTTGAGGGCGATGATCCCGCTCGAGCGCGTTATCAGCGGATGTTCTGGGAGCCTGTAGTCGAGGGACAAGTGCGTCTTTCAATCCTCCCCCAAATCTTCTTTAATTCTGAATTTTTTTCCAGGAGCCCGTGGCACCAAAAGCATTGCAGCAAGCACGCGACGATGCAGTGAGGCATGCCCGGGACAATGAGTCTGCCAAATCGGCCGATGACCTGTTGGGGCACCACCACGATCGGCAATCCGCCACTGAGGTCTGGAGCGAGAGTGAGGGCATTTTAAAGCGGCCACCTATCAAGTTCGTCGACGTAGGGGGCAAATTTTTGGATCCCAAGGATCGTATTCGCCGCATGAAGGAGAGCGAGCGCAGGAAGAGGATTCGCGCCAAGAAGGCAGCTTCGGTAGTAGCGTTATCGTCATAATCATAATACTCTGGCTAGCACCATGCTCATCTACTACATCGCCATTCAATATGCAAACCGGAAATCCAGTCTTTGGTTCCCGACATCCTTCGTTGTTTCTTGGTATTCAGCTCGCTCCTGGAGAAATACTGAGTTAGCTCGAGGGCACGAGGATGACAAGGTATATATTGTGACACCTCTGCTGTCATCGCGGACCAAATGCTCTCTCTGTGCTTGTTGAGTGCCCGGTAAAATAAGAAGGTGAGGGCGTATAAGACAATGTTCATGGCGCAGATGCCAATGAGAGCCCGATTCCCTTTCTTGTCTGAGGTAGATGGTCAGTGAAGCAGGCGGCTACCGAGAAACGCAGCTCCTACATAATGGCTTATCCTTTGTCTGGTAAATATTGGCCTAGAGCGACAGTCTGATTAGTCGTGACTGGGAAGATTAGGTAGCTTTGGGGCTTACGTAGATGATGGCTCCCGCCTGCACAAAAATGTTGTACATAGATGCCGAGATGGTCCTCGTGCGCACACTGTACGAGTTGCGTGACGCCCATGCGACCTGGATAGGATGCACGTAGGGGAAGCCCACGATGAGAGTAACCACCGTAAAATACACCCATTGCGAAGTGTGGGTATTGAAGGTGTAGAGAGCTATCAGTAGCGGCAGTGCCCAGAATTGAAGGATGACGGTAGAGAGTACACGGCTGTTGATGATTTCACTGAGGTATGCCGTTAACACCAGGCCGATCGTTCCGATGACATATGCAGGTATGCTGAGGAGACTCGATTGCGTGGTTGTGAAGCCCAGGTTGCGAAGAGACAAGGTCAGGTATACTTGAGGCGCGCCGACAGGGACTGGACAAGCTCTCAGCACACAACTCGACGCATTTAGGAGAAGGAGATTGCGTACTCATGTGAACTAGCCCAAGAATGTATATTGGCCACATGCGCCAGTCGCGAAGAGCTTGCCAGATCATCTTGGGAGTCAAGCCCTGACGATTGTGCATGTCCGATTTCGAAGGGTCATCGCGCAAAACCCTAGAGAGTGTGAGCACGAGTCATCAAGAGATTGCCCTCGTAAGTTACCTGTTCACCATGATAACTTCCTCACTGCGAAATATGGTCAAGAACTCCGCGTGCAAGGACATGCTCTACGCTACTTACCGTTCTGAAAACCAGCCGTTTGGTCGGAACCATGCCTTTGTCTGCGTCGGCCCGGCGGGCATAAGAGCGAAGGATATGAGACCAGCTATACAAGTGAACAACCCCTCAATTAGGAAGAGATATCGCCAGCCAGAGCGTCCGTTATGGCCCCGTATACGCAGAATCCCCGTGGCCAAGAAGGCCCCAACAATATCCGTCAGATAGTTCGACACCCAGAACCAGGCCAAACGGATGGGCACTGCCAAAGATGGTCACGACGGTGCCGGTAAGAGAGAATGCGTTGAACTTACACTCTTTCTTGGTGTAGAAATAGGATAGATAGAGGACAACATCTGGGATGAACCCGCCTTGCAACAAACCCAGCAAAGATCTGGCGATTTGTCAATGGCGCTCGCAAGCAATTCGAATGTGCCAACCTTGTGGCAAGGAACGAAGACCGTCCGGACAACCAGAACTGACTCCACGAGACGACGCTCCACAAGACCATCTACGCATCATTGATTAGAGTAATAACGACACTCCGACGAGATGGAGCGTTACCTGAGAAGGAATCCAGACATCAGGGCCCACTCGTTTGGAGACAAGCTGGGAAGGCAGCTCTGCAATTAAAAAACACAAGCGGAAAAGTGTGTTCCCAAGATTGAAGTCGTCGGTGGTGAGTTTGAGGTCTTCGAGAAAGTTGTCCGTGTTTGCCTGGGATATGTTGCTACGATCGAGATCTAAAGCGAAGAACATGACGAACGCCCAGACCATGATCCTCAGGTCCACTTTCCGGACGAGGCGCTGAAGAGGAGATTCGTCAGAGCGAACAGTAGCTTGACATCGCGCATAGCGACGTACCTTCTCTTCGCGCCAAGTCCAGCGTGCGTTGGGATCGAATCGATGAGCATTCTCGTAGGCAACAGGCGGACGGTATATCTCCAGTGTAACCGGATCATCGAACACGGATGGTTGCGTAGCTGTCGCGTCAAGTTCTCGCTTCACTTTACGACGCCAAAAGCCCTTCGGGAGATCGTCGTCGTCTATTGACGCGCCCAGGGCAAGAGGCGCCCCTTCCAGGGAGATGTCGAGGCTCTCCTTCTCCCCACGCTTTTCATCCGGGAAGTCCTGGATGGACTTCATCTTTTCGACGGAAGATGGGATGTCGGACATGACGAATGGAGGGGTCGTCTTGCGCGATTGCTGCAGAAAGATAGCACACGCTTATATTGCCCTCACCGTGTGAGATGGACAACCCACTTTGTGTACCATTTGTGCACAAAATGTGCGCTTGTGCGATGGCGAGTCCGAACTCCAGATGGCGCCATGAAAGAAGCACACTCACCTCCCAGATCACGTGGAGTTACAGCGAGGTCCAAGTCTGAGTAAACTGCAAAAACTCATATCGACTGCAATCAGCATTTATAATCGAACAGCTCTCTACTCTGCATGGTCAAGATTTACGATCGTCTATCGCCGTGGCACACCGCCTCGGCCCCGTCCTCTCAAGGCTCGTTGCGCCGCCCCGGGAGGCGCCTTCGGGCCTGCATTCGGCTGAGTAATTTTGTAGATCAGGATGCCGTATGAAAGCAAACGAGAAGAAACTCACTGCTTCACTCTGCGGGTTCCTGACAGTCTCGTCCACGGAGATGATCAAGCAGGCGGCTTCGATAGCACTGCTGATAGCGTTAACCTTGATGAGGCTGGGTTCCCAAACAAACGCCTCCATATTGTCACGAACGCCGTCCGCCCCGTCAACGTCGACACCGATCCATTTCTCACCATTGGCGTGCCTCATACGGAGCTTGTTCAAGATATCGGTAGAGTCAAGGCCAGCATTATCGCATATTTGCCGGGGGATGATTTCCAGGGCTTTGGCAAATGCGATCTGGACAAGCTGCAGCTTCCCAGGGATGGAAAGGGCGTGTTTCCTGATATAAGCGGAGAGATCCATCTGGGAGACAACGTGAATGATGGACTTGACAGCTATACTCGAGACTTACCTCGATAGCCCCACCGCCTGCGACAACCTCGCCATTCTTCACTGCTCGCTTGACCACCATAATTGCATCGTGAAGACTGCGTTCCACCTCTTCGATGAATTGCTCTGCACCGCCGCGGAGGAGGAGAGTGCAGGTCTTCGCCTTCGGGCAGTCCTCAAAGACGTTGTACCGCTCACCGCCGATTTGCCTCTCCTCGAATTTTCCGCACGTGCCGAGGTGCTCACGCTGCATGTCGGACGTCGTTGACTGGATCGAACCGCCGACGGCCTGCACGACTCTCCGCAAGTCACCGGCAGGTACACGGCCTGCGCAGAAGATGTCGCGATCCGCGAACCACTGTGTGGCCAGATCACCGATGGGGAGTTTGCTGAGCACGACCTTCGCGCCGGTTTTTTCAATCTCCTGCAACTTCCGGTAGATAATTTCCCACTCTGCGTCGACAATCGCCTGGTAGTCCGAGACGGCCTCCACACGAACTTCTGCGTTGTCTTTCTCTGCCTTCAGTTCGAGCTCGACATTGAGGGAGAGAATGAGGGGATTCGAGAAGGATTTGGGTTGCTGCTCGGCTCCAGCATAGGTGAAAGTCTTTTTGAAGGAAACGCCCTTGATGAGCAAGGAATCTTGCATACCGCCGCCGGGGATTTTTTTGACGCCAATCAGGGACTCGTCCAGGTCGTCTTGGTCTAAAGACTGCACGGCATCCACAACCATGTTGGCGAAGAAAGGTTTCTCGGAATGGATGAGTTTGGACGACATGGACGTAGAAGCAACTTTCAATAATAGGGAGCGGAAATTCCTATAACTCGTGTTAGGGAACTATCGAAGGCAAGACCATGGCACTCACTCTGCATTTGACCGATCCACTGTCACTTGTATTTCTCGTATGCGGTCGATGGCCTGAGGAAGAAACTTGAGTGAGTGTAACAGCAATAATAATATGCGAGCGCACCAGTTGAGATGCTTGGCGGAAGCCCTTCATGATGATATGTGGGCTAACATCTTCCTCAATGTACCCCCGAATCTCCTTCAGCAGTTGGGCAGCAAGAAGGACCACGCTTGTTGTGCCATCTCCCACTTCCGCGTCTTGAGCGCGTGCGATGTCGACGAGAGTCCTAGCGGCAGGATGGACGATGTCAAGGAGCTTCAATATGGTAGCGCCATCGTTCGTAATCTGAGCAGTCCCTCTGTCGGACACGATCAATTTGTCCATGCCTCTGGGACCGAGTGTACTCGAGAGTGTCTCTGCGATGGCGAGACATGCCGAGATATTGGAAAGCAGCTGTCCTTTGCCCTGCGAAGTATCTGTGCCCTCTTTGAGGAGGACGACAGTTGGTTGCTGAAAAAGAAAAGGTCAGAAAACAACACCTCGTTGTCAAAGGCCACCAACCATCGGGAGGCCGCGCTGCATTTTTGAGGGTGGAGTATTGGATGGGCGGTCGATGGGCTGCAGCTGCAGACCTTTCCGGGCACGCGCCCGACAGATTTGGCTTACGATGGCTGTTGATCCGTGTTTGTTCGACGCGTCCGGAAGCGCGACGCGTCGAGTCGTCGCAATGATAATCCACCACATACCGCGCCATTTCCTGGACGTGTCCGTTCATCGTGCCCCAAACACCCACGACTTCCGTCCGAACGCGAAACCCACCCACCGGACTACTCACTCATGTCTTCCGAGAAGCCACTGTTTTTCGCGGGATCCGATGACGAGGAAGACCGTGACGGACAAGTGGCTGAACAGGAGCAGCCACCCACGAACATCGCGCTCGACGAGTCCGAAAGCCAGGGAGAGGCTCGCGTACCGCTCTTCTTGGCGGATAGTGACGAAGAGGAGGAACAGCGTGGATCGCGTTTTAGGACCCCCAAGCCTTCCTCAGTCGATCTCACAGAGGACTCGGAGCCCATGGATCTTGACGACGACGTGGAACTTCCGCCGGTCCTGTCAAATACGAGAGCATCCAGTGTATCTAGCATTTCCTCTCATCCTGCTCCAACTTCCTCGTCGCCAGCTTCCTCCATACGCGAATCTAGCCCTCGTCCGGCGAAAAGACGTCGCCTTTCTCCTCCTGCAAATACTCAATCCAGCAAGAAACTAACCTTCCGAGCAGCTTATCTTGGATCGTTTATTGTGGGTAACGCCTGGAGTACCGTGAAGGGAAAAGGCTATGTCAAGCCAGGAGACGAGATACTCGTCGAACGAGATGATCTAGACCAGGACCAGCCTTCGTCGTCCAGACCAAAAGGTCGGACGGCTGCGAGCGGGAAGAGCGTATCAAACAATGGGAAGTTCAAGCAGCTATCTGTGGCTACCATGCTCAAGGCACAGCCCAAAAAGGACACGAAGAAGAAGGCGCACACCGTCGTGCGCCTCACTAGCAAAGGTGGTTTTGGTAAGAACGTGCCATGCAAGAAACTGTTCAACCGCTCATTTCACATCCCATAGAATTCGGTCGTCTTCCACAGGACGTCGCGACTTGGGTCTCTAGACTTCTGGAACTCGGTATAGACTAATTGATCTGCTCTCAAACGTCTAGCTCTCACTAATGACTTCTAGGTATCGTTGACTTCCGCGGGAGCTCAGTCATCGAGTGCCCTGCGGCCCTCCACTCCGGAGCAAACATCATTGTATCCCTTTCCATCTATATCAAGGCCTCGGCGTTCAAAACTCTGAACACGGCGTCCAACCCTCCCAAGGCAATGTTTAACGAAGGTCATGAAACCTCCGATGAACAGGTTCTGAGGGAGCGTAAGAGCTCCTTATTGCATCTCTTTGACGTCCTTGGTTTGAAACCTGTGGATGGAAGCGATATGTCCAAAATTCGCCAGCGTGCCGACGGTTTGCTTGGCGACGACGACCTTATGCAGTTGACGCAAAGGCCGAGCACGAGCGGCAAATTGTCGAAAAGCGTCAGAACCGAGATAGTCGGTGATGGTGAAGAAGTGGAAGTGGAAGCAGACGGCGAGGACCTTTCAAATAACGAGCTGGATATGATTTACAAACGGTAAGGTCGTGTTTTTCTCTCCCAAGCGTGGCTGGTCGCTAAAGTTCCGCTGGCATGGCTAGTGCACAGCAGAATGACCAGAGGATGCCGGAGATGGATCCACCAGAAACATTCTTGTTGACCTTGCGTGGTTATCAAAAACAAGCCCTGTGGTACGTCCTTTTTCAAGAGTTCGTACACGGCTGACGTCCATCAGCTGGATGCATTCGTTGGAACTGGGGATTGTGTCAGCCAGAGAAGCATCGTCGATGCACCCTCTGTGGAGCGAGTCAGTACACAATGTAAACTAAATTTATCCTGTTTAACCAGTTGCAGATATCGTTTTCCGTCAGAGCCGGTAGAAGGTATCATCGACTTGACAGACGATGAGCGTCCGTTCTACTTTAATCCGTACTCGGGAGAGCTGAGCCTTGACTTTCCCAAGACCGAGCGGAAATGCAGAGGTGGAATACTTGCGTATGTCCTCCCTCCAGTTACACGTTCTCCTTGCTGACTCAATCCGACAGAGATGGTGACCCTATCTCTCGCAGCTTCGGATTAAGCCATATACTAACTGACGAATCTTGCGCCTTGCTGGATGATATAGAAAGTATGTGATCCTTTTACTCGATGTCCCACGATGCTCATGTATATCTGCAGTGGGCATGGGCAAGACGATCATGCTTTCGGCCCTCATTCACACTAATCGAGGTCCGGACACTGCGCCAACACCTCAGGCAAACGAACAGCCCGGCGTCAAACATCGTCAGCTCAAACTAGACAAAGCCTTCAGACCCATGGCCACCCAGATTTCTCAGTCGTCCCGAGGGCCCAGTGCCACTCTTATAGTCGCGCCTACTTCCTTGTTGACACAGTGGGCAGAGGAATTGCAGCGATGCAGCAAGTCGGGGGTCGTCAAGACTCACGTTTGGCATGGGCAGAACCGACTGGATCTAGACGCGGCTGTTGAGGATGAAGAGGCTGTGAATGTCGTCATAACCTCGTACGGCGTCTTAGCCTCCGAGCATGCGAAGGTGGAGAAGTCTACCAATAGAGCTTCGCCGCTTTTCAGAGGTTAGTCGCCCCCTCTCAGCACGGGCAGGCTCAAACTGACTAACAGCAGTTGAATGGCTGCGTGTGATTCTTGACGAGGCTCATCACTGTAAATCTCGTTTGAGCAAGACCGCGAAGGCTGTTTATGCTCTGCGTGCAAGGCGGCGTTGGGCGGTCACTGGCACGCCGATCGTCAACAGGCTTGAGGATCTGTTCTCTCTTTTGTACGCTGCACGTCCTATATCTCCTACCTGCCACCGACTCTAATTTTAGGAAATTCCTGGACTTCGCGCCGTGGTCGGCCCACGCCTTCTTCCGCTCGTTTGTGCCTCCTTCCGTCCTCTAGACACCTTCTGCATTGGCTGATCCTGTCGCAGATTCATCACCTTGCCTTTCCTTGCGCACGATCCGAAAGCTATAGAGATCGTACAAGTCATTCTAGAAAGTGTTCTCCTCCGGAGAGAGAAGAATATGCGGGACAGCGATGGGAAGCGCATCGTTGATTTGCCCGCAAAAGACGTGCGAATGCATGCTTATACAAGATTGTTTGGCTAGACTAATATCTCTCAAACCAGGTGGCCATCGAGACGTTACCTTTTTCCGCTATGGAAAGGAAGCTCTACGACTCAATATACAAGGATGCCAAGAGGAACTTCGAGAATCTGAAAGCAAAGGGTCTCGTCAACAGGAATTACACCCACATCTTAGCAATGATAATGCGGTAGGCTCACTTTGACTGCGCTTTGATGTTCATGCACTGATGAGTGTTAAGATTGCGTCGCGCCGTGCTTCACCCGCGCTTGGTCCTCTCCGAGGAGGAGATGAAATTGCCCAGTGGCGACGGAGCGGTAGACGTCGAGCAGTTGATCAAACGATTTACCGAGAACGAGAACGGCGAAGGAGGCACGACCAACGGCAATGCATACGCGGAGAATGCATTGAACAATCTAGGCAAAGACGAAAATCTCAACGAATGTCCGATCTGCTTTGACGTCATGCAGACGCCAATGATGTTCCCTAGGTGCATGCACAAGTGGTACGCCCTCTTAATGGGGTCAAAATTTGTCGGCATTGACCACCGAGTAGTTGCAAGGACTGTGCGGTGAGCTATTTGGAGGCCTGCGCTTTCAAGGACGAAGAGGGAAAATGCCCAACCTGCAGCCAAGGTCCAGTCAATGTTGGTACAGCAGAACTGATGCCCGTGCATGTTCTGACAGCGTATTGCAGGAAGGTGACTTGCTCGAAGTCATACAGCCTCGAACAAGGGGGGACGGAACGGCGTCAAACTCTCAGTCTGCTCTTCCCCAAGTGACATTGAGACGTAACGACTTTGCGACATCCACGAAACTCAACGCTCTTGTTGAGAACCTCAGTGCGTGTGATCATGGTGCTCAAGTCTTGGCAGTCCGTTAACAGCGCGTTTTGCAACCTTCAGGACGTCTGCAAGACCAAGATCCTTGCTTCCGTGCAGTGGTCTTTTCGCAGTTCACTAGCTTTATGGACCTCATCCAGGTCGTTCTCGAACGAGAACACCTGGCTTGGTATCGTTTCGACGGCTCTATGGATGTCCGGCGCAGGAACGAAGCAGTGGCTGAATTCAAGACACCATCGCGGTCGCCGAAGGTGCTTATTATTAGCTTGAAGGCCGGCGGTGTCGGTTTGAATGTGCGAGGACTTCAGATATCTCGTTGCGATATCCGCTAATCCAAACATGAATAATAGTTGACAACCGCGAATCATGTATTCATGGTAAGTTTGTTGGGCTGATGTGGCCTGTGCTTGCTTCATGCTAATCTGGTTTGAAGATGGACTGTTGGTGGAATGCAGCTACTGAAAATCAAGGTACGGAAACAAGAGCTTCACCTTTCTGAAGTTATATTGAATGTTTCCAGCGATCGACCGAGTCCATCGTATAGGACAGGAGAAGACAGTCTATGTGAAACATTTCATTGTGAGTGAGTGAGATTGTTGTCAAAGGTACGACTTTTTGACATGACATGCACAGATTGAGGACACCATAGAGGGCCGGATCCTTCAAATTCAAAAGCGAAAGACTGCACTGGTGAAGGAGGCTTTCCGCGGCAAGAGTGGAGCAGATTCTGAGAGCCTTGAGAATCTCAAGATCATGTTCGGCGATGATTAGCCATATCGATGTAGCCTAGTTGACTTAGTCTGAGATTGTATAACTAGAACATCACTGTCATCAGACAAATGTTGGTGTTTTTGACGAACTGAAGATATTTACCTATCGCCAGACAGATTAAAAAAATAGAGCAAGAACCTATTATTGACGAGAGTGGGATTCGAACCCACGCCCTTTCGGACCAGATCCTTAGTCTGGCGCCTTAGACCGCTCGGCCATCTCGCCATGAAGTTGAAGAGGCCAATACTGTGTAGGACCGCCCAGCAACGGAAGGAGAAGACAGCATTGCGTCAGCGTGCGGGAGCGATGCATTTGTGTTTGAGTTTTCTCCCAGACGAAGCAGTGCCACTCGGACGAATACCCAAGAAGACGCAGGACGTGCAGCGGCTATCCACAGGCGTCGCTCACACGCACCAGCCTCACCGCAGTGCAACCGCAGCTCCAGACGGCGACAAGTGACGGTTTCCAGCGGTTTCCATCTTTGTACGCTGCACGCGGTTGGCGCTCCAAGCCCACCCTTTCTCCCACCGGCCACATCGACCCCCGTTACTCGTCCTCGCTTACCCTCCCCTCCCTCTCTTTACCCTTGTTCATGCTCTCTTTCTCGCCCTAGAGTCACCCAGCGGCACTTTTGACGATGGACTATTCTGGCCAGCGCCCGCCCCGCGCAGCAAGGCCCTCCTTCTCCCAGAACTCCCTCCCGCCTACACCCAGCAGCCCTCCATCTTACATATCTCAGCCTGCCAGCTCTTACGGCGCATACGCCCGCCCTGGACCTCAACCTTATGACGCTGCTCGCGGCAACGTATCTTTCCAAACTACGGAGCGTGGAGACCGCCACGCCCCCGTCGAACAGCCCGGCCGAGTACGACAACATTCGGCTTATCAGAGCGTACAACCTACCAGTCCCGATCCTGAGGGCGGATTTCTCGTTGCCGATGCCGCAATGGTGGGGAGGAAGAAAAGTCTGGTGCGCCCGGACAGGGAGAAGATCGAGCCTGGTCATCGACAATGGCATTACCGAACCCATGCTGCTCAACTGGAGGATGTGAATTCTAACTTGGTACACCCATCGAGTGCGTCTTTGTTTTGACACTGTATTTGTTCCTTGTCATGATGGCCCATTCCTTCACTCCACCAGCAACGGGAAACGCACCACAACGTGATCCTCTACGTCGTGGCCGGTCATTACTTGGTCGAGAGCAAGACATGCACGAGTCGGGTCTCGCACTTTTCAAGCGAGGTGCAACGCTACGTAGAAAGCGCCAGTCGGTCCCAGAGCCAGAGGCGCCAGAACAACGCCGCGGTTGCTTTTCCAACATTCCGGGGCCCCACGATGGCTGGGTCATGTATTGCTTCCTCCTCACGGCATGCGTGCCGCCGTTCTTACTCAGATCATGCGGTAAGATAGAGTGACTACTTGCCTCTAACGAACGATGTCTTGATAAAGTCTCTGCATCTAGGTATACGCAGTGCCGAACAGCAACGAGCATGGAGAGAGAAGATGGGCTTGTTGAGCATCATCGGTATCCTAATGGCGGGTGTTGGTTTCTTGACATTCGGCTTCACGGAAGTCGTCTGTGGCAGGCCTCCAAACCGGTACCATGGTGGACAGATCGACACGGGATCAGTCATCGTTCACGGCTACGATTACGATTTCTCTCACTTCAATCATCCGCAAGTGGGAAATTTCGACGGCCATAGCAATCCGTTATTCGAGGGCAACTGGGGTGTGGCAGGCAACGACATATCTTTCCTCTTCCAGAATACCAACGGCAACTGTCAAGGTATCATTACCAAGGCCTCCAATTCGAGCATCACAGGCAACAACGGACATTTGGACTGGTATTTCCCCTGCAATGTCTACAACCAATATGGCACATCCGGTGTCAATCTGACGGGATACGAGTCAAACACCAACTGCCATGTCTCCACGCAAGCTCGGACTCAGCTTTCCCAGATGCATGCCATGGGCCAAGTCTACTACAATTGGAGTGACGTTCACAACTCTACCCGAAACCTAGCGGTCTTCGAATCGTGAGTCGTGTGGTGCACTAGTATAAGCGTATTCGCTTATTCTTCTTGCAGATGGGTCCTAGACTTCAGTCTACTCAAGTGGCTGAACAAAGGCGAAGTAAATTACCCACCCATCTTCGACGAGTTCGCAAACGCCAATGGAACATTCAACGGCAAAGACTTGTCTATGTACATGCTACGGACGAACCAACGGACACTTGGGCATTGCTTGCAGGACGTCATAGGCATCGGGTTTATCGATACGAACACCATCGGCTGCGTTGCCTCGGACGTCGTTCTCTACGTCTCTCTTGTCTTCATCATTGGCGTCGTCATGATTCGCTTCGTCATGGCGGTGATGTTTGCCTGGTTTTTCGCTCACCGCATCGGCGCGTTCAGGCACGAAACCTACGAACAGCGTATGCAACGAATGTCGGAGATCGAGAACTGGACAAACGATATCTACCGACCTGCGCCGAGCGATTATCGCCCCAATGTCGCGAAGAACGGACTAGCGCCCACCAAAAAGGACAAGAAGAACCACTTTTTACCCCGCCAGTCTCGCTTCACCCCGTCGGAAAATATTCTCAAGGGCGTTGGTGGTCGACCTACGACGGCATATGGTACATTGGACACTGTCTCTTACAAGCGCGGTGGCGCCACCAGTGTCTATGGTGCAGCATCTGTGTCAGGCAAGAGCGGCAAGATGACGGAGACTCAGTACCGAGACTCGAGGAGTTCGACTTCTCTTGGCGCAGCATTCACGGACAACCCCTGCCCATTCCCCTTGCACAACGTCATCCCTCAGCCCGCTCCCGACTTCGAGCCATTCAATTTCCGCCTTGCCCACACTATTTGTCTTGTCACTGCCTATTCGGAATCATTCGAAGGCCTCCGCACGACACTCGACTCGCTTGCCACAACTGATTATCCAAACAGCCACAAACTGATCTTGGTTATCGCGGATGGAATGGTCAAAGGTGCCGGTAACGAGAAGACAACGCCAGAAATCTGCCTGACGATGATGAAGGAATTTATCATCGAACCCGAAGATGTCGAGGCTCACTCATACGTTGCAATCGCTGACGGGCACAAGAAGCACAACATGGCCAAAGTCTACGCCGGGTTCTATGACTACGACGATGCAACCGTTGAGATGTCCAAGCAGCAGCGGGTACCCATCGTCCTGGTCGCCAAGACAGGAAATCCTCTGGAGGTTGGCGACCCCAAGCCTGGCAATCGTGGCAAGCGCGACTCTCAGATCGTCCTTATGGCTTTCCTCCAGAAGGTCATGTTTGACGAGCGGATGACGACATTTGAGTACGAGTTCTTCAACTCTCTATGGCGTGTCACTGGTATCAGCCCGGATCGATATGAACTCGTTCTGTGCGTCGATGCGGATACCAAGGTCTTCCCGGATTCGCTCACGCGCATGGCGTCGTGCATGGTGCAAGACGAGGAGATCATGGGCCTCTGTGGTGAGACAAAGATTGCGAACAAAGGCGAGACTTGGGTCACAATGATTCAAGGTGCGCAGTCTATTATACGTAGTCTCGCTCACATTATCTCATGACTTGCATAGTCTTCGAGTATTACATCTCCCACCATATGACCAAGGCCTTCGAGTCTATGTTCGGTGGTGTAACTTGTTTGCCCGGCTGCTTCAGCATGTATCGCATCAAGGCGCCGAAGGGTGGATCTGGCTACTGGGTACCTATCCTTGCGAACCCGGACATCGTCGAGCATTACTCGGAGAACGTCGTCGACACTCTCCACAAGAAGAACTTGCTACTCCTGGGAGAGGATCGTTATCTTACCACTCTCATGTTGAAGACGTTCCCGAAGCGCAAGAATATATTCTGTCCCTCCGCGGTGTGCAAGACGGTCGTCCCGGATACATTTGGAGTCCTCTTGTCCCAACGTCGTCGTTGGATCAACTCGACCGTCCATAACCTCGCGGAGCTCATTCTCGTTCGTGATCTGTGCGGTACTTTCTGTTTCTCTATGCAGTTCGTCGTCGGCATGGAGCTCGCCGGTACCCTCGTCTTGCCTGCCGCCATCTCGTTCACATTGTACCTGATTATCAGCTCCATCATTCCTGGAGGGCCGAATACCACTATTCCTCTCATCCTGCTCGCCATCGTGCTGGGTCTACCAGGTCTGCTGATCGTCATCACGACCAGGAAAATTGCGTACGTTGGCTGGATGTTGGTCTATCTGCTCTCGCTCCCCATTTGGAACGGATTGCTACCCGCGTACGCCTTCTGGCACTTCGATGATTTCTCGTGGGGTCAGACACGGCAGGTTGCTGGAGACAAAGGCGGCAATCATGGTGACAAGGAGGGCGAGTTCGATTCCGCGAATATCGTCATGAAGCGCTGGGCCGAGTTCGAGCGCGAGAGACGGTGGAAGAGCGGTACACAGTCTAGGGACTCCGCTTTCTACGAGCCGAAGAGCAACTCACCGAAACGGTCAGTACAGATGGGACCGAGAGGTTTCACTGCTTAGTAGCATATACTAACATTTGATATACAGGTATTCCATGGTGTCGAACTCTGATACGGGTGCATCCCCCTCACAAGGCTTCGACGGCAGTACCATGGATTCATACGCTTTCAACAACGCGGGAAATTCACGCCCACGTTACGACAGCAATCAACTACTGACGCTTCCGGCACCGCTGGCTTTGGGTCGCCCGTCACCAACTCCTGGTGCTTCTTCCTCCTCCGTAGCCCGCTCCAGCGAAGACGTTTACAGCTCCGACAACTCGTCTGCGCACCAACGTCTGATCTCGACCCCCAATTCGGCCAACGAATTTTACCCTGAAGATACCTACAACTCTCCTGTTTCGCCGCCCACTCGATACGGTTCTTCCCAGCCTAATGTTGCATCCCAGGTGCAGCGCACTGCGGGTAGCAACGCGGTCTTACGCCACACGACCGTATCAAGCCAGTACCCAGGCGAGACACCGAATCCATACCACAACCCGCAAGCAGGGTATACTGACCACACGGCATATGTTGCGGAGCCCGAAGAATACATGTCACCGCCTCTCGTCAACACTTCAGCGTCGCCTTCACCTCCTGGCCATCCGAGAGGAGGTCGCGGTGTCAGCCTATCGGACAACGGACCTGTCCCTGGTCCTGATGGCGTTCGCCGCGTCGCACGGCCAACCAGTCGTCGTCCCACGTCACAAGCCCCTCCGCAGAACCGATACTCACGTACAGGTTCGGTGTATGCGAATCTTCCACCAGGCGCTGCGCCGCCTGCTGCCCCTTACAACGGCAGCGGATACAGCTAAGGGCCGTTAGCAATCCATGGACCAAGCAAGCTATCGATGTACAGTTACTGGACTTTTTCCGTTTAATGACGGTGTTTGTGTCTACTTCTCTTGCATCTAATCGGACAGTTCCTCCTTCCTGACCTTTCCCCGGGTGTCTGTTGGTTGTGACTCTGGTTCAGCCTTCATCTCCCATACATGACAGATACATCCCTCCACGATGTGAGCTGGAATATGGATGCTCGTGACCGTTTCTAGGACAGACTGACGAGCGCGATATGATACCGTACGTCGATGCCCTCTAGGTACTACGAACACTCTCCTCCCTCTCTTGACCCAAATACCATTGCCTCATCCATAACCTACATTACAGTAAATATTTTTGGCCTATGTCGGACAACGTGCACTGTATTTCCTACGCATCGTGCAATGGGAGACCAGACATTGACTCGCAGCAATTGACACCTAGAGTACTTCTGGAGCTATTTTCTGCACCTCGGCGATGAAGCGAAGCCGCCCGAGGCCGTTGCGCTACGGTGTCCGGGAATTGGCGTAGCGCGCGTCGGGCCGCCGGCTCACGGTCGTAGCGCGACACGACGCGCCGCAGACGCTGCGTCTCCGTACTTTGCTCATGTCCTCCACGTCTTAGAAAGTCTTCACGGGAGCACACGCAGCACCCAATGTCCAACTTCCAGACCATCCGCTTCCGGCGGCCCACAAACAACCAGGAGGCAGAAAAGCCGCCTCCGACGCCCAAGCTCAGACACACCGGGATCCTGCAGGATCAGCTGCGAAGGTGCGCAGCGTCGTTCTGGCTGGCTATGTCCCTCTGACACGCGTCTTTAGAACTGCCCGTCCGCCATGGTCGCCCAGCTTCTCGCTGGCGTTCAGGATGCTGCTGCTCATCCGCGTGACGGCAGCCATGTATTCGAACATTCAGGACTGTGACGAGGGCAAGTGTGCGCAGTGCTATCCCAAGCTATGCTTGCTCATTTCTGTGATCTTGCAGTGTTCAACTTCTGGGAGCCTCTGCACTACCTCGACAAGGGCTATGGGTTCCAAACGTGGGAGACGTCGCCGGTGTACGCGATTAGGAGTTGGGCATACATCTCGCTGTACTACATCCCTGCGAGGTTACTGGACACGGTTATTCACGAGTCAGGAAAGGTGCGTCCCTACACTGATTGAGTGGTGCTATGTCTTATGGATACCTGCAGAGACCGGCCTTCTTCATGGTACGGGCGTTCCTCGCGCTGACGAGCAGCGCCTGCGAGGCGAAGTTGTATGCCACGGTGAAGGACAAGATCAACAACCGTGTTGCGCGGTACATGTTGTTCATGATGGTCACCAGCGCGGGGATGTGGAATGCAGCGACAGGTGCGTAGTCCTTTTTGTCACCAGCGCAGCGTCTCACTATCTGGCAGCCCTTCTCCCGTCCTCCTTCGCGATGTATACCAACGCGCTGGCATTTTCATTCGCGTTCGTCCCACCGAGCAGTCGAGATAACAAGCGCACCCTTAAAGCGACTTTACTGTTCGCGACTGGCGCCATCGTCGGCTGGCCGTTCGCGCTCGCGCTCGCGATACCGTTTGTCTTCGAGGAATTGTTCATCTATGGTGGAGACCGTGTTCCTGCGGACGCAAAAGGAGGATGGCTTGTCAGCCGGTGGACGAGACTCATGTTGTGCGGCGCAGCTGCTGCGCAAATTGCTGTGAGTGTCGTCACTCTCCCCAGATTCCCCCAGGCTGAACTCCCCATAGGTTCCGACCACTCTCATCGACACATTCTTCTACGGAAAAGTAGCCGCCGTGCCATGGAACATCGTCAAATATAATGTCTTCCCGGATGCCTCTCGCGGACCTAATCTCTATGGGACTGAGCCATGGTACTTCTACATCCAGAACCTCCTACTCAACTTCAACGTACTGGTACCTCTGGCACTAATCTCGCTTCCTGCACTCTTTGTGACCTACCGTATCGATAAGCGACGCCTCGGAGCTGCACGTCCTTCTCCTGAAGAGAGTTCACCGTTCACACTTCTGGGGATCCGTCTACTTCCTCTTTATATCTGGTTTGGCATCTTGACGGCCCAGGCTCACAAAGAAGAACGGTTCATGTACCCCGCCTATCCTCTGATCTGTTTCAATGCTGCTGTCACGACGTACCTTGTGAGAGGATGGGTCGAGGTCGCTTTCGTCAAAATTACCAAGTCGCCGTACCGCGTAGGTATTTCGAAACACAATGAACGCGGCCTCCCTAACATTTCGCCTTTTCATCTAGGCTTCGAAGTCTTCCATTTTCACGTTCACCACGCTCTTCATTGTGATGTTCGCGTCGCTGCTCTCCATTTCTCGCATCTTCGCTCTGTGGAAATACTATCACACGCCTATGACCATCGTCTACGCTTTTGAGAAGGAGGAAATCCCCAGCCTTCTCAATGCAACAGGTCTTCTTCCGCACCCCCTTCCTCCACCGGAGCTCATGGCCGAGTACAAGGCCAAGAAGATCCAAAACCGAGAGGACGAAGACGAGCTCGACTTGTCGCTCATCAAGCAGTTCGAGTTGCGCCTGTGCCTGGGCAAAGAGTGGTACCGCTTCCCGGGCCACTACCTCGTGCCAGACGGCGTCCGCGTCGACTGGATCAAGAGCGAGTTCGACGGGCAGCTGCCCGCACACTTCGCCGAGACGCAGGGCGGCGTGCGCTCGCGCGTTGGGGGCACGCGGGTGGTCCCGAAGGGGCTGAACGACATCAACAACGAGGAGCCCATGCACTACGTGAGTGTTCGGTGCTCATCGCTGCATGACGTATCTCAGTCCATTTCAGGTTGATGTGTCTACATGCGACTACCTCATCGATCTCGACTTCCCGGACGACCCCATCGAGTCCGAGCACGAGCCGCGGTACATCGCTGACAGCAAGACATGGGACCATGTTATCTGCCTGCCCTTCCTCGACGTCCGCCATTCGTCTCGGCTGACGCGGACGCTGTGGCTCCCGGGAGAGACGTGGCAAAGCCGCAACTCGTTCGGAGACTATTGCTTGCTGCGCAACAAGAAGACGGTAGAGAAGAAGATCGTTGAGGTGCGGAGCGCACAAAGTACCAAGTCGTGAGGGTCCTAGGCTATCTGAATGCTTCACAATATATAATTTGCTATACTCACTCGCACCAACCCTTGCACGGCGGATCGTGGAACGAAGATTCGGACGCTGATCATAGGCGAGATGGCCGAGCGGTCTAAGGCGCCAGACTAAGGATCTGGTCCGAAAGGGCGTGGGTTCGAATCCCACTCTCGTCAATATTTTTCGTGACCCTCGGGGAGGTGGCCCTTGTGGTTTCATCTTTTGTAGTTGCCGAGCGCTGCTCTAGCTTGATGGGCATTCATATATCATATCATGCAACCGGACACGCAGCGGCACATGCATCCCGACACGGATCATGTTTTCGAATGAATCGAAACACGATATGATTACAAGGTCCATTCTCGGATGGTTTTCATGTTTCCCTGTCAGGGCGTACAAAATGACAGCAAGATGTATAGTACACGACAGCGATCGAACAAGGTTACAACGAAGTAATAGGGAAGTCGGAAGACGGCGACGGAAGCCGAGAGACCACGAGACAGTCAAAATCCTGGCACGAGATGCACATAAATTTTACACAAGCGACTCTCCGATGGTGAAGTGCACATGGTCTCCCTCTCCCAACGTGAGCCGCACAGGCAGGCGAGGGTCGATTCGGATCGGCGCACTTGTACCGACATAGAAGTCGCCCCGGCTGAAGTTGCGAGTGATGGCGGCGGCCTCCTCCTCGGTAAGGGGGCGTGGTCGTTTGTTGGGGCGAAAGGTGGAGGTGGATGCGCCGGTGAATGCGCCGTTGTATTCGTAGTATTGTTGGTGGGTCAGGCTGGGAGGTGGCATTTGATAAGGAAGAGCGGGCGTCGCAAACGGGGGAACACCGGGGGCTACGTACGTTGCTTCAGCCGACATGGGCATGAACGACATCAGTGAAGACGAACCGGGAGTCTGCTGCTGAGAATTGTGGTCTAAAGCCTCGGGGTCCGGGTAGGCACAAGATGCTCCGAGACCACGCTTCAAGCAGCTCTGAACACAGAAATATTAGTTGAAAAATTTGCCGACGGCGACGAGCGACATACCTGACAAGGCAGGACCTCACTGCAGCGCGTCTTTCCCGAGTGACATGCCGAGCAAGCGCGCCTGACGGCAGGGGCCTTTGCTGGAGATCAAGCGGCGTGAGGATCTCCGACGGATGTCGGCGACGACGACGAGGGCGACGTACGCTTTCTGGAGGCATCAGAGATGGGCTGCTGGCCGTTCTGCTGCAGCTGTGCCTGTAGCTGGGGGTCCTGGACGAAGGACTGCTGCTGCTGCTGCTGGAGCTGCTGAGTGTCGATCGACGGCGGGGCCGCATCCTGGGCCGGGGATGGCTCGCTGGGGGCCGACATGGTAAGAATGTCGGGCAAGGTCCGTGCTCGGGCTGCGCCTTCGGTCGCAATCCTTATAGGGCCCGGCGCCAACCCCTTTATGTACCGCTGTTTGTCCCTCCGCCCGCTCTCCTCCCACGCCTTTTTCCCCCAATCCGCCCCATACATGGAGCTAGGAGCGGCGTGCCCTTGTATGGCACTCGGCCTCCCCACGGCGCTATCCGGCTCCCCCGGCGCACCCCCGCCCTCCGGCTACCGCTTGCCGGTCGTCGGGCACCTAGCCGAACGGTACGCTACCGGCTACCCCAAGAGGCGGGCGTTCGAAACATTTCAGACACGAGGTGCAAATGTTTGACAGGGGGGGGGGTGGGGGGGGTACGTAAGCGATCGGGCAGGGATCGGGCAGGACCCCGGGAGAGTCCGGCGCGGGACGCAGGTGTCGCGTCGCCGCTGAACGCGACAAGCCTTGTCACCGTCTCGTCGTTGCTCTAACATACTCCCCAATGTCATCCCGTTCTCGTATCACTGTCCGTCATGACAACAGTATTGAACTGCGAGAGATAGCACTCTTACCAAATGCTGTGGTATGTGGTTTCCGTGAAGAATCTAACAATTTTGACTCATCTCTCCCGAAGATAATTCAATACGAGCGTCGTCAAGCAGCTTCACCCGAAGTCCTGTCAAGGACATATGATTGGAACGGAAAGGCAATGAAGGAGGTCAAAGGAGTGAACTCGAGGCTGTCAAACAAGAACTCGACAGAGAAAGGTGAGTAGCATCTCACTCGTCAATGACCATGGCATCTCACTTTGCCTGGGTCTCAGTTAGTACGACTGCGGGATCCTCGAGCTCGTCCAAGGACATTCTCAACAACCTCACCAACACACCCACCCCTCGAGTCCGACGAGTGCCTCTTAGACGCGACCCCGTGACTGGCAGGCCGTCTGCGGCGCAGCGGCTCTACATGACCGAGTCCGAAATCGACGAAGCTGATCGTTTGGCTGACGAGAAGGAGGCAGCGGCCAGAGAGGACCGCTGCAGTGATTCTGAACCCGAGGAGGCCAACAAGACGAAGCGTTCACGTACGTTTTAGTCACGGTATATGCGCATAGATCAGCCAGTTTTTGTTATTCATTCCACTCGTCACTGTTGTACCACAGTACCCTCGATGTATTCTCGTTGTGACTCGAAATAATGTCATACTGTTTTGTCAATGACGAGATGATGAAGCCCTCTTCCTCGACAGGTTCTCTCGATTTGCATCTGCCTTCCTCTTCCCTGCTCGACGACCTCCCTTCTCGTTGACCTGAGAGGTGTTGTGCTCTGCGGCTGTAGAATCTGATGATTCTATGGAAATGCAAGAGAATGCGGGTGGGCGGAAGGAAACGGGGATGCCGACTGCATGTTCTTCTTCCGCAGTTATCTCCATGTCGTTCCATAGAGATGCTGGTATGGGCAAACCGACAGGACTCGACGGAGACGCATATTCAGAGTGTCGAAGACGGATATGTTCGTCCATGTTGTAACTCCAGATTGCAGGATTGGTGTGTGCCGGGAGAGAAGGAGGATGGGGGCATAGAGTACAGACGATTGGTACGTTGCGAGAGGGCGAAGCAGCTGTGCCACGTTTGGCCCAGCCAAAGGATATCTTCACCTTGTACGGACAATTGCAATTGACCGTGACCTTGCGCTGAGTTACCGATAGCTCAATTGCGCAGCTCGGGTTGCCTGAGTGACCGCAGAACCCGCATGGCAGATTGTCTCCAATCTAGAAAGCCAGTCACGGTAGGCATGAGACGAGAACTTGGATAGATATGATATCCGTGACAAACACCACACCTTTGCATTTCCAGGAGTTGATGGAAACAGCCCTGTGCCTCGGATATGGTGTAAGAGATGTTTGCCGATATGTCCTCGCCAGTGGTCTTGAGGTCCTGATATTGTTTCACCACAGAAGTGGCATGCTCGGTCGACGGACGTAGCGATTTCATTTGCAAGTTGAAGAGACCCAGATTGACTCTCCAGGGCGACCTTGCCTGGGAACAAACAACGGCATCAGCTTTGGAAGTCCGGAAATAGATTCGAGATGCGACCCGTTACCATCGGTTGTGAGATATGGGAAGCCAACGCACTTGTCGACAGCCGGTAGGAGAGTCAAGGCAATACCAGAAGTAGAAACCACATCCCATAGCTCAAGAGAGAGTACACTCAGGAGATCCTCATCGAGCTCCCAGACGGTACCGGCTGAGTTGATGCTTCTCGTGTCAAGGCCAGATAAGTGGTCTTCTGCCTGGACAATGTTGGCGTTGACGACACGGGTGAGCTGCCCTGCAACGGATATCTTGGGGACCTTTTCTGTGTAAACTGAGTCGGCGTTGCGCAATGCTGTTTCTGTTGTAGCGAAACGACCGGTTGAGACCCAAGACCAAGGAGATGTGTTGACCGAGTCGGTTGCACCTGCAGAGTGCGTCAAAAGTGATGGTACCTGGCGCATAATCATAATCTGTCCTTCAAGCTGGACACCCGCCTTGTCATTCAAGATTGTGGCCAGCGCCAGCGATTTTCTTAGTACGTTGGATTCCCGAATTGCAGTAGAGCGAACAACGGCAAGAGAGAGTGTGTCATGAGCCCTGATCAGTGTGACAAAGAGATCGCCCTCGATAAAGTCTTCGTCGCCAGTTACACTGTCATCATTCAGGTCCCAAGATTTCTTGTACTTTGAGTACCCACGAACTCGGTCGGTACGGTTGTTGGACTTCCGGTCGTAGTTCGGCGTGATCAGGTTGCGACAGATGATTCCTTTGTGGATAGGCTTGCCATTATACATGACAAAATCGTCTGCATTGACGCCTTTGGCACGCGGGAGTGAGAGTTCCGGGATTTCTATTTCTTCAAGAGCATCGTCGAGAGTTAGAAGAACATCGTCAGATGTTTCAATAGTCTGAGCTTGAGATTCTCCTGCAGGCTGAGGTTCGGGAGATCCTGAGATAGGAGACACCGTAGGTGTAATTGTAGAACATGAACGGAGGAGAGAGGTATCGGCAGAACGATCTTCGGCGTCAGCGGTGTTGATGCCGGGATAGATGCCTTGCCCGAAAGGCTGAAGCATGTCGATTTCGGGATCCAAGAAGATGTCTGAGAAGTGGGCGGCGATTTCTGGCATCTGCGACTTCTGGAGAATGGCAATCGCCTGGTCCCGGCCCTTCGACCAGCATGATCGAAGGTCACAGTGATCAGCAATGGTATCCCCATGCCATGCGTTGACATTGAGATGGTCCAGCCCTTCTGTCCGAGAAGTACTGAGACGTCGATGTCCAGGATCGAGGTCTGGTTGAGAAGACAGAACCCGATCGAGATCCTGGGCATGACCAAGTCTGTCGATGCCTTGGCGATAATTCATAGCAGAGTCATGGCTCCCTAGCATCCTGAGGCGACCAAACAGTTTCTCCAGGCGGTCGTCTCCTACGTAGAACAGCCAGAAAGGCTCATCTGGATTGGACTGTTGTTGTTTGGCGGCACAAAAGAACGCATTCTTGACCATAGTCATTGAGTCAAAGTAGAGCTGATTCGACATGAAAGCGAGTCGGTATAGGCGAAATGTTGCAAAAGCCAGATGCGCGTATCTGCTGAGTGACACCATCTGTTCTGAAAGGGAGAATTCAACGTTGATGAAAGGTTCAAGGATCGCCTCCAAGAGCTTCGACAGATAGCAAATTGAGTCCAGATCAGCGGCAACGTCGGGGTCAGTTGTCGTCTGAGGTATTTCTGAAAGAGTTATGATTCCCTGCATGAGGTCGATAGCCCGCGGAACATCCTGCGCATCGTCCGGGTGCAACAGCCTCTTCGCAGATTCAAGTGTGTGGTCTGAGAAAAACACCAGGTAGCGTTCAAGAAGAGACGATGTGATAGTGCGGCCGCCATTGAGCAACAGACCAGACGGTGACCGGATCAGAGTGCAAAGACCTTCATTTCATATTAGCGTCATGAATGCGAGAGCAATTGATATGCTCACGTTTCCAGATGTGCTTGAAATCGAAGTCGAGAGTCACGTCGTTGTCACCAACGTACAAGTTCATGCCGGCCATCCCAGACAACGTAGGATAGAGGGTAGAAGATGGATGCAGACGCTGTTTGAGAAACAATCGGTGGCCTGCTGCTCGCCGTGTGGCATCACCATCTGTTGCTACTGACCAGATATCGCCCAGAGCAGAACAAGCAGCAGAAGAGTTCCAGGTGTCAAGAAGTGTCTTGAATATGAACTCCATGTCGTTCGCGTCCTCGTGTTTACACGTGGGGGCTGCCAGAATCGGGAAGGTGTTGCTCTGGTTGAAGAACGAGACAGCTGCTACAGTCATTTCCTTGCCCATGTGAACTTTGCCGGCAGAGAGCGACTCCGCGATATTGACGGCCGAGTCATAAGTGCGAAGCACCAAGTCAACGTCGTGCGTGTGCTTCCAGCACAGACCGCCAACCTTGTTGCAATGGCGAAAATGCACGGCTGCTTCCTGCAGAGCCACCTCGTCAATGAGAATACTTGCGCCCTGCCGTGTTACAGCGTGATTGCCTTCGAAACGTGATAGAACAACGTTCTTGATGTTGAAGTCGATCTCCAAGCTGGTGATGGTACCGATGGTGGGCATGACACGGACGAACACGGTGTGGTTTCGAAGAGTGCGTAACGTAGGTAGGCCGTATGCTTGGCTCATTGCGTATGCCAGAGGTCGACCGCCCATCCGATAGACGAGTATGGATTTGTCGTAGTCGCGATCTGTGAACCCGCGGACATGATACAGCCCATCGACTGCGAGTTCAAGCTTGTGCAGAATAGCTCGTACACTGGCACCATTGTTTAACGCCGTCTGGACAATTGCATTTACTCGAGGGACATCGTTTTCGGCAATAGCCATGACGAATCGGCGATAGTCTGAAGACCTCTGAGCTGCAACACCAAGCTTCCGCGCATCATTCAACCCCTGTTGCATTGGTGATTACTTATCCCGTGGTCATCCGATGATGTGAATTACATACCTGTAGCTTGTATGAATTGATCTGGAGATCCTGCTTATCGGTGACATCACGAAGTTGCGCTGTGCTGAGGTACTGCCGAGGAGTGTACTTCGATGCAGCCATTGCCATCCGAGCGACCTCCTCTAGCCGCTTCGGAATGAGGGAGCAGGGTGGGCAGGGAATCTTGGCATCCCACGAGCGCTTTGCACATGTACGAGAATAAGCCCGCATCTTCTCGTCTCGATCAACAGTGACAATGAAGGGTAATGTGTACCGTTTCTGCTTCCCTCCAATACGAGACCAAGGGAAGGTGTCATTGAACTCGCCAAGTTCCTCGGGCCAGACCACGGCAACGCCTGGACAGTCAACCAATGATGGGACTACCTCAGTGTCTTCGTTGTCCAGAATCTCGGGTGGCAAAGATGATGAGCGGTTGTGACTGCAAGATGGAAAATAAATTTACGATACATACAAACAGACTACGAGATATACCTGAGTTCAATTTCATCGAAAGCTGCTTCGCCTGGCTCGATGACTGATTGCCTGTACTGTCGCCTGTCAGGCAACACTGCATCGGGAGGTGCAGTGACTGCTCGAGGATGGCGCAGAGTTTCCCCGATGGTCAAGGGTGACGCCTGGGCGACGTGTACGGGACGACACTTCTTGGAACTCCCTCTATGTGACTGCAAGGCTTGAAAATGACCTAGCTTGAGACCGAATACCCTTGGCGGTAGCTTGAGACCTGTAGAAATTGTGTCGCCACAATCTGGGCATATGATTGCCCAAGCTCCTCCAATCCCGGGACGTGCGGTGACTTGGCCAGATGCGTAGCTCCGGCTGAGCGCATCGAGAGTATTCTCGATAGCAGGGAGTCGATGAGTCGAGATGGTTGCAGAGAAGGAAAGCCGACGTTGTGGAGTATCGGAGAGTGTTGGGAGAGATTGGGAGGGGCCAAGTGCATGACGACGGTAGATCGGCGATAGAAGGGGTGGTGTGCTCGTCGCAGAGCTATCCTCCCGAGGTGTGAGGATAGACCCGGATCTAGTGAGACTGGGAGTTAACGGAGAGGATAAGGTCGTGATAGACTGCGGAGGGAATCCTGGTTCATTTTGTTCTGCTGAAGACCAAGGAGCGAGCAGCCCGGGGAAGTCTGTGAGAGGGCTGGGGACAGAGGACTGAGAATCCAGGGGAGTTGCTCTCGAGAACAAGAGATCAGACAAAGAGGAATACGATGGGAGTCCCGCAGTAGCTGCACGAGATGGGCCAGCTTGAAGTGATGAATCTTCGAGAGGATCTCCCAAGCCATCAGGCAACCTCAGCTGTTGCCAGCGCGTTGACTCCGATCCAGTTTCCCATGATGCAGACTCGGTGCTTGATCCTGGAGCGTTGGGGTATTCCATTAGGACAGTAA
>MU277188.1:274764-429567 GCA_022160305.1 Artomyces pyxidatus
CCTGAAGGGAAGGAGCTGGTGCTGCAGAGAATCGCACCCGCGCTGGACGAGCTGAAGGCGGACCAGGATGCCGATGTTCGGTATTTTGCAACGCATGCTATACAGAGGACGCAGGTGACCATCGGGGCCTAAGGTACGTCATCTTTTTTCTACGATGCCACTCTGTGCAATTTATCGATCATCGCGCGTGTAGATCTTCTGGCGAACGTAGAGACTGGCATCACCGCGTTTCGTTATCCAGGGCCCTGGCATGTTTCTCCAGCTTTCTTTGTCACGATTACAATCTTTGGAACTTGAAGAGAAAAGTCTAATGTATAAACATCGACAATTGAATGGCATGGTTTGTAGATAATCTACGATTCGATTTCCCTGAGTTCTTCTTGCCTGCTTGGTGCTAGTTGCGTCGGGCGGCGCCTGGCAGAAGGCACGTCAACCGCCTCTGTTGGCCGCCAATCATTGATAGCCTTCAACGACGGGTCGCATAACAAGTCTATATGGACCCTCGCAGGGGATGTGTTACTGTAAGTGCAGGGTCCCAACATCTGAATACTTTCCAGTCGCAAAGGCGCCTCCCATTCGCGCAAGGCCCAGGCGATTGGACAGTTCCCCTTTGGTTCCCCTAGTCCAAAGGCGCTGACCGGCGTCTGACGGGCAGGCGGTGCTGCGGGGCGGCACGCTCTATTGCGATTGGCCCGGGTGCGTTCCGTACATATATCATCTGGCGAAATCGAGCGAAATCGAGCGAAACCGGCAGGATCCTATGAAAGGGAGGTATTCAGATAACTCACTCGAGTCCTCCCGACAGCATTACCGTGGGACAATGCGGGCGTGGGCGAGTGACGGATTTAATACCCCGAAACCTTGCCGGGACCCGAGGACGCCCGATGGAGCGCCGGCCGTTCCCGTCTTCTCTTCTGTTCAAACCTTCTCAAACGCCGTTTCATCGATTGCAAAGAACAGATAGTGGCCAGCGGTCTGCCGCGGTATACGACAGGGTGTGATCCCCTTGGCCGTTGTGCAAGCCTTCGCGATCAGTCTTCGAGGTTCTGGTGCTTCCAAACGACACAAAGTACGGCCTCATGGTCTCACTAGAGTTTGCATGATTCCATACGCGGTAAAAGATGGTGTAAATAACGTTTGGCGCCTGTGAAAATGACGGTAGAGTCCTCTCGAATGAAGTACATGTGTGTGTTAGTCCGGGGTCAGGAACACCACGAGGACTAAGTTGGGCGAAGTAGAGATAGATCCACGAGTGAGACGTAGCAAACGAAGCAGGGCTGCTGGGAGCGCAGGCTGGAGAGGGTGGGATAGGCCGAGGAGATGTCGAGGAGGAAGGCACCACAGGGCATCGGACTTCGGACGGTCGCAGATCCAGCGTAAAATGCGCACGTGACGGGCTCTATCCCGGGGCTGTGGCTGCGATTACGCAGATTTCGGGGCTCACGGGTCATCCAGGCTTTCCTCTCACTTGTCCGGGCCTCTCGCCTCCTTCCGCTCTCTCCCCTCCCCCCGAACCCCGTATATACTGCGTCCCGCTTGACTCCTTCCACTCCATTCAGCTCGTTTCTCACCCCGCACATCTCAAACCGTACCCTCAACTACCTCCCCGCGTTTCGCCTGCATGTCTAAGGAGCACGACGTGCACGACGGCGACCTCTCCGACGAGGAGCACGGCCCATCAGAGACAGCGTCCAGGAAACGCAGCAGCAGAGGTACGCTCAGTCTCTTGACATAAACCCCACGTACCGAAGGCCCGCAGCATGTGATCAATGTCGGAAAACCAAGAGCAAATGTGAGCGGTTCCAGGGAGACAATGAACCCTGCAAAAGCTGTTCTTTGGCGGGTGTTGGTGAGTCGCAACTATGCACATATTGGTACTCCACGAATTCATGCCCTTTGATGCATATTAGCGTGTACTTTCCTTGGTACGCCCCTTATTACCCTACTGCCCCCGTGCGTCTAAAAGACTCTGAACGACGCAGGTCCGAGCTTCAAACGCGGCCCACCAAAGGGTTACATTCATGCCATAGAGCAGAGATGGCACCAAGTAGAATCCGTACTCGGAGCCATACTGTCTTCCCCTGATCCACAGGTCCAAAAGCTCATCGTCAACCTGCGCAAGGACGACCTCGCAAGAGATGTCCTTACAAGAGTGGATGCCGGCCCTTTTGTACGCAGTACTCCCCTGACGTCCCACGTCCTTAGCTCAAGGTGTATCTAGGGCCCCACCGGGCGTCTTAATCACTCTGCAGCCATGACGAAGGAGGATTTCTTTGCCTCGATCCTGAGCGGATCCACAGACACACAATCTTCTAGAGATCCCTCCAGACCCCGTAGACAGTCACGTATGTCTCGAGAAATTGTGTCATCAAGTGTGTTTTTATGCTTTTCGACCCGGTGATATACTGACGGAGCATGTAGACAATTCTATGCTCGTTAGCCCAACACTCGAATGGCAGGACCGCCTCTCCACCCGCTTTGCATATACAGATATGCCAGCAGGCGATGTCACGCCTGATCACGCTTCGTCTTTCCTGTCGGGAGGTCAGCCCCTTACCCAACGTCGGCGATTAGAAAGGGATGGATTAGCGCACCCGGATTGGGACGGCTTGTATAAACTAGAGACAGTATCAGGTAATGACCCTGCCATCGGGCGCTTTGAAACGTACGGTAACACAACTACCCATTTAGAATCTGAGGAGAGTGACGAAGCAACGTCCATATTTGGCCATCTGTCTCTGGACGAGAACAAAGAAGTACGTACCGAGGGCCACATACAGGTCCCTTTCTGACCAGGCTCACAGGTCCGATATCACGGTCACACGAGCGGGCTTCACTTGCTCTCACATGCGGATCGAACGGATGAGCGTAATGTGGGCGGCGTATGGTAGGTTGGAAGCCATGGCGTATGGTTACCGCGTCTGACATCGTTGCAGGAACTTGCCTATGGCGCGGGTGTGGCCACCTGCCGTGAATCAGTTCATCCCGGAGGAGAACGTCAATGTCACTCTACCTTCGTTAGAGGTGCAGCGGCATCTTCTCGACCTTTATTTTATCTACGTGCATCCAGCGTTTCCCGTCGTCCATAAGACCCTGTTCTGGAAGGACTTCGAGGCTGCGTGAGTGCATTGTCAGCTCTTCTCATACTTGTCACTTACAATCGCCTCTCGGTGATCAGGCACTCGTGAGTGGCACCTAATTGTATCAAATTCAACTGAAGACTCACATCGGACAGATACACGGGTTCTAATCACCCTGAAAAATCTCACTACTCCAATCTCTTGCTACTCTCTATGTTTGCGATTGCAGCCCGTTACGACCAAGAAGAAAACCTACCAGCAACTGGCAATATATGGGAAGCGGGATTGGATTATATGGTCCAAGCCCGCGAAGTTCTGAGTGCGTTGATCGATCGTGATTCAGGATAACGCTAACGAGCGCTGTAGATCGCGTCTATCATTACTGCAAAGGATCGACGTGCCAGGCTTTGTTGCTGCTCGGTCTACGTGAATTCGGCATTGGTGAGTTTGACGCCCATCTCTGCTCATGATTGCGCTGCTGATAACGGACACCAGGCCAGATGGAGCATGGATGGCTGTACATAGGTAAGTCTTCCGAAAATAGACTCTGACGCGTTCTTACCGGCCTTGCACTAGGGATGGCTCTCCGCATGGTCAGTCGACGGCGTCCCGTAGACAGCTTTCACCTACTCACTTCTTTGTACAGGCGCAGGATCTCGGCCTTCACCGTGACGCACATTCGTGGCAAATGAACCACAGGAGCATGTTCTCCCCTATGGAACTCCAGGCTAGGAAACAGATTTGGTGGGCATGCAACAGGGCAGACAAGTCAGTGAAAACGAGCCTTTATATATGCGCAAGGCTGATGTCTCTGTCATACAGGTACACCGCTGTATACATGGGCCGCCCGCCAGCTATCTCAGAAGCCAATTTCGATACTCCCTTACCCGATGTAATATCCGCGTCGCGATCGAGGCTAAATGCATCTCCTTACTGACTTACGGTGCTAGGTTGACGCGGACGAGATGTGGCAGCCCCACGCTCTGGACCCTGCGGCACTCAACTATACGCCCGTACCTGGGCGGGTGATGCTCTCGTTCCGCGCCGGGGCGAGTTTGAGTGCGTGTACACTGTCTAGATTTGGCCCGATCCCGGGGTATTGATCATCCATATCCGCTAGTCACGATCACTGGGACGATTATGGACAGGATTTACCCCGTCCGCCCGATCTCTCACGCGGCAAAACGCGCAGCGCTGGTCGAACTTGAAGCGAGGCTCGATCAGTGGTTCGCTGAGCTCCCGGAGGGGCTGGCCTACGACGTGGCCAGCAAGCGCAACATTGTACCTCCACCGCACATCTTGATCTTGCACATAGCGTACTGGAATGCAGTCCTACTACTTCACCGGGCATTGTGAGTTTCCCCACGTTACGAGGATAACCACGCCTTTCTAATCTCCTATCAGTATCCCCAAGTGGCGGCCCGTCAGGTAAGCCATGATATGCGTGCATTGCCCGATTGTTTGCTGAATGACGTGCCTTCTAGTACCCACCACCGCCAAGGCTCAAGCAGCACCCGGGAATCGGACGCTGTAGCCCTGAAGTCCTTCGATATTTGTCAGACTGCCGCTGTGCACATCACGTCGATCGGTATGTTTGCGTTTTGTCGAGAATGTCGCGCTTGCTCAACCTGTTCCAGTCGTTGCGTACCAAAATACCTTCGGCCTTCGTCGCGGTGCCTTCGTGCTCACTCAACATATGTTCGCAGCAGGGTGAGTGGAATATTTGCCTCCCACACTGAACACCGCGTAACGCATCATGTTACACCCAGGATCATGCACGTTGTTACATGTGATTACTTCTCTTTCATGTTCTCGACATCTACTCATCTCATCATAGTGACGATGCGACCATCGAATGTACAGACGTCTGTCGCACTGCAACAGATGCTCTCCGCTCTAAAGGAGATGGGGGTAAGTCACACACAGCTGTACCTCCGTGTCGTCTCTATTGACACAATCACTCCTGTAGGTGATCTGGCCGAGTGCCAGGCGTGCGTACGACCTCCTCCACGGGGCGAAGGTGCACGTCGATAAAGGTTTCCTCTCGTCCTTCGTCAACGCCGCACCCCGTCCCAAGCGCGGCGCCGACGCGGCCTTCGGCACCGATAAGACCGTGAACATCCTGCAGAAGGACTCTCTGGAGGAGCTTGAGCAGAGCCAGCCGACGACACCCGAGGCCATCACCGCGCCAGCTGCTGCGGCCGTCGCGGACAACCGCATCCTCGCACACATGCTGGGCATCGAGATCCCCGGCATCGAGCCGTCAACGTCGTACCTCCCCGGCTACGAGTGGTGGCCGCGTCCCGGCCAGTCGTCAAGCCCTGCCGCGTCCCAACCCGTCTCGACGCCGTCGCCGAACTCGTCGCGCAGCAGCCCGCCGTCGACGATGGGCATCCCGTTCAGCTTTGACCAGACACAAAATTTCTGGACGGAGGGCGTGACCGCGGTCAATCCAGACTTCGGGCTAAATTATGCGGTGAACACGGCTCTGTAGACGTTTGTTTCTGGTAGCATCAGCGAACTCTTCGTGCTTCCTACCTCCCGGATATATGCATGGTATGCTGGCTATGTATTGTATGCTTTCTTGAGATATTTTTCTGCTCACATCTGAATAACGTCGCTGTACTAGAGTTGATTATATGTTCGTCCAAATGTTGTACGTTCTAGTGAAGTCGTGCTCGTGTGGAGCCATAGCTACCGTAGTTTTATCGTCGTCAAAACTAATGTACCATTGTAATCTCAAATCTTGCTACACCGTTATAGCCAGACAATCTTCTAGATCGAGCCAGCTAAAGCGGATACAGACTATGATACAGCCACATGACTACGACACAGAGAAGCCTCGACGACAACCGAGAGCAGAGCCGAACAAGAAAGCGTTACGATAGTAATGAAAGGAGCCATTGGAAGAAAGGAGTGAAAATACAGTAGCCAACTGAGGGCCCTTTCCCAAGAAGTACTTCTGTTCGAGCCCAGGAAAAAAACGGACAGCCCTCGATACCTCAGATCGCGTCCGATGTCTTCTCTATATCGACCCGGATGCCACCGAGTCCCAATCCCATCTCCGAACCAGCCTTGCAGTCTATATCATCCTGACCCTCGTCGTTCAAAATTCCAACGTCCTTGTGGTGAATCCCACCCAGCTCAAGGTCGTCAATATCAGGATGAATTTCACCGACGCCGATGTCGCTGCCTATAGTGCTCAGCACCACGCCCGAGTTCACAGTCGTCGTCTTGCCGTAGGTGCGGGACCTCGCAAATGTGCTAGGAACTGCCCCAGAACTTGCCACCGAGCGATGCTGGCTGAACTGGATGCCGAAAGGGACGCCCCGTGAAGCGCGCGAACCGTAGACATGTCCGTCAGAGTGGGTGACCGTCTCAGAGCCGCGCTCGCGAAGGTCTAAAATCTACGGCAGATGCCTCGTTTGAGAACTCGGAGAAACGGAAGCAAGCCGTTACTCACGAGGCGGCATGCCAAGACCGGGCTCAGCATAACACTGAGAGGTATGTTGATGGCTGAGATGACTTGGCGAGGCCTAGGCACCGCGTAAGTCCTTGCTCCCGACCGGGACGAAATGACTCACTGAAGATAGAATATACCGTTGATCTACGGGAGAATATGAGCCTACAAACGATGTGACAAAAATATCATACGCACTAGGTTCGCTACAGAAATCAACAGGTAATAGAAAACGCCCTCTCGAAGGAATGTCTGAATAAGTCGGCTACTTGGTCCGCCATTGCGGCGGCGGATATGGAACGCTTTCCAAACAGTCATCAAAGTGACGACAGTGTCGAAGCCGAGGGGCGCAATCTGTGGGATTGTGTCAGTGTGACGGATAGAATTATATGTACAAAGCAGCGTACGAAGAACCCTGCAAGAAAGCAAAGTTCAGCGGTGAGATAGGATATAGAGAACCTTCACATACCGAGGAGATGGGCGGAGTGCGGCTTAGACCTAGGAAAACACGGGCCTTGATCCTTGGAGTAAATCAGCGAAGAAAGTGAGGGATGTGCTATATGCGCACAAACGGAGGGGTTACAAACGGAAGCACTGTGAAAACGACCCGGTCAGGACAATGACCTAGATGTGTGATCGTTATTACTCACCGAGCATTTGGGAGGTGTCCACATATAGTTGATAGGCAATGACACCGCCCAGACAACTGAGTAGAGTAGCCAGTACGATGTTGCTCCGGTTGAAGAAGGCGTATGTGCGTATGAGCAGGACGGCTGAACATGGACGCATATATGCGGTCAGGAGCTGAGACAGCATCGAGAGAATCTCGAACACACATTCTGAGCCGACCTGATTCCACAAGGCCAGAGCGACCGGTATCTGCTGGGCGTGAGCAATCATGCGAGGAGAACATCGCACGGTCATACCTTGTATATCCTCTCACATTCCTCCATCGAATGATTGATCACAAACGCATAGAGGAGGTAAGGAACGACCGATATAACCCAGTATCTATGGAGAACGTGTTGGGCGTGCTACAGCGCATATATGCGAGAGAATTACCGGCAGAACAGGTATGCGATCTTGACTGGTGTCCAATGTGTCTTCCAGATCTGTCGACGACGCCGTTAGCAAACGGAGAACTCTCGCAGAAAAAGAAAAGCACTCACATAATGATATTCCCGTGATAGGCTGATGACCCAGTCCCAGATGACGACAGCGTCTGTGAATTTCGTCGGTCCTGGAGGCGAAGAAGTCGGTGGAAAGGACTTACACATCGCTGTAAGAAGAAAGGGATCCCAAGATCAGAGCCGTAAAGTAGCTACAATCATGCCAGCGACTCACAGCAGAAATATACCTGTGTCCTGTACGAGGATGAGTCTATCGTTCGACAAGGAAATGGGCACGGGCAACGTACACAAAGATGAAATGCTGAGCGGTCTCGAGGGTGTCAGGCATGGCGTAGCATAAAGAGCGGAGACTGGGTCGTAAATGAAGTATGGACGGTGAAGATGAAGGAAGGGAGGAAGAAAAGGTGGGGAAGAAAGGCAGGAGGGGGCCAGGTATATAGGACCAGGGAGCCTGCCGTGTTTGGACGGATGAATCTGGATAGAAAGACGGGAAGCGTCCTTGGAAAGGTCCTCGGAGAGAGCCTCGGAGAGAGCCTCGGTCGGTTTGCCCGCCTGTTCTGTTTGCAGAATTCTTGGAACGAGGTCGCTATCCATGTGCTTCCCTGCCCTGGTCGCGTTTGGAAATGCTGTCGCCCGTTTCGCTGCCTCACCTGCAAGCACGATCGTCTGTGATCCTCACGAGAATTAGATCGTCCCTAGCACGCCGCATCGCGCGTGAAAGGCGTAGAAAATGCGGAGAAAACTCTTGAATATAGAAATACGGGCGTACTTTAGACAAGGCGTCCTGCGAGGTGCCGCGGAAACAACTCAACGCGTCCGAGTCGCGGTTCGACTGTGACGTCACGCGCACGATTCCCGTGGGAACGGTCTCGTCGGCCGAATTCCGAGCCCGCGACGGAACCGGTTACGGTCGCCTGCAGGCTCGCACTTTGCTCGCACTTGCAAAGCACTTGTCTGCAACCTCCCTCCATCTGTTCCAGAGCGTCGGCCTGGCGTCGGCAGACTCTACTTATACCTTTCCTACATCGACGACAACCACGTCTCTACTGTCTCTACCGATCTCCGACCTGTTGTTCCCGTCGTGGAGACCGCTCATAACGCACAGATGCTTCGTTCCCACTCCCCACAGCTAAGATCAAGCCGCCTTTTGACAACGCCTCCAGAGGTCATACTACGCATCTGTGCGTCATCTCACCATTGAGGGATCCCTATATCTCATGCATGTCTCGCCCCTAGTGTCTTATCTTGACCTGCCCGACTTGGCAGCACTCGCTGCTGCCTCGGGCCAACTCGCTATCCTCACTGCGGACCCTGTTCTGCATCGCACCCGTTTACTCGTCGTGGCCCCTTCTCGCCTCTCCCATTCATTATTCGGGCTTGGCCCAGAAGGCACCCCACTCCGGCCTACAATCCCCGACCTCGTACACCGAGGCGTCATGAAGGGTCCAGGAATCTTGTGGCGCTGGAGAATGGGCTTGTACTTCTATTCACCTCAGGCAAGCATCTATAGCCTTTGCATCTCCGTGCGGACCAGATAACATCGGTATGTCGTTCTCGCCAGTCTGGGACACTCTACGACACCTGCCTCCGCCTGCAACGGAACCATGCGTCGACCATTGTGGCATCAAACCTTCGGCGGCGGTCCCGCAGTCCGAACCTCTTGGAGGCCTTACACCGCACCCGCGTCTTTCCAGACGTGGAGTCGTCGTCTTTATCGATCTCTCGTTCGCTGCTACCTATCATGCGCAAGCTCAAGTGGAGCATCCGCCGAGACGGCCTTGCGAAGCGGTTCCGCAGCGAGAAAGGCTCAGAGGACGAACAGAATGCCAGTGTCGCGCGATGGATCGAGAGCAGGAGCACCATTCTGGTGGGCGAGAGCGAGAGGGTGAGACTCGCCGTCTGTCCTGGCGTGCGGAAGATAGTGGACTTCTACGAGCATCTTGCGAGCTCTAGTGGCACCACCCTGATTCCCTTATGACATCTCTGACTTCCTTGACCATCCTGTACAATATCACATATTTAACGCGGACTGTCGTTGTACTTTATGTATTCAAAAAATTCAGGAATTCATTTCAGGGTTTACGCTGGTCGGCTGTGTATCTAAGGCAGACATATCGGGAAGGAAACAATTCAGGGTAGATGATACATATATACAAGGCGATACAAGAAGATGCGCAGCAAACTAAGCACCGAAACCATAGAGCGTGCGCCCAGAACGCTTCAAAGCGTACACAACATCGAGCGCAGTAACAGTTTTCCTAGACATAAGATTAGCACCACTCCGGGATCGAGGACAAGGCGAGACATACCTCTTCGCATGTTCAGTGTAAGTGACGGAATCACGGATGACGTTCTCCAAGAAGATCTTGAGAACACCACGGGTCTCCTCATAGATAAGGCCCGAGATACGCTTGACACCGCCACGGCGGGCAAGACGACGGATAGCCTGATGGAAGAGTGGTCAGTATTGAGGCCATGCTCTCGATGGACAACAACCAAACGTACGGGCTTAGTGATACCCTGAATATTGTCGCGAAGAATCTTGCGGTGGCGTTTGGCACCGCCCTTCCCGAGACCCTACACCCACGACATTCAATGTCTAAGACCTCAAGCATTGAGATGGAATGTAGCATACCTTGCCACCTTTGCCACGGCCAGACATATTTCAAGATGTTATATGGGGTGTGCTGGGAATTGCGAGAAATGAGACGTGGCGCGAAGCGGTGAGGCTGCAGGTGTCGCGAGCTTGATGGTGGTGGTAAGAGACAGGAAGACACGACGCGTCGGCTGGAGTGATCAACGCGCCGTTTTGTACGCGCTTGGCCTTGTTGTGGCAGGCACGTGCAAGCCAAATAGGCGTGGCGCTCGGACACGTAAGCGACTTCACTCAGCAGCTTACCGTCACTCTCGACAGTCCTTCGACCTCTTCGCCCTCAAAATCTCTTTGACTAGCATCTAATACCCTACGAGCACCATGTCGATCACCCATGTTACCACCTTGTCGCAGCTGGATGGCATCTTGTCGAAATCTGGAGACAAATTGTCTGTGAGCAGGCTCATGCATGTTCTCGTCGCGCTTCCCAGTGGTCTCTAACTCTCGAGTACCAGGTGATCGACTTCCACGCGACATGGTATGGCTCTCTTGGACATTCGGATTGTAACGAGTCTGTTGACTAGAAATCCTAGGTGCGGCCCATGCCATGCTATCGCTCCCTTCTACGAAGGCCTTTCCAAGCAGTACAAGACCGTCAACTTCCTGAAGTGCGACGTGGATGCCGCAAGGGAGGTTGCCAGCAGATATGCAGTCAGTGCCATGTAAGTTGTTCCGTAGTATAGGCAATGCATGTTATAATGAAGTTGCGATGTCTGCAGGCCTACGTTCGTCTTCCTCAAGGGCTCTACGAAGGTGGAGCAAGTTCGCGGGGCTGATAGAAAGTGAGCTCCTCCAGGCTCCTCCATCCCATCTCGCTAGGTGCATGTCTCACGAATTTCAACAAGCGGTATCGAGGCGGCGCTCCGGAAGCACTCGTCGGGTTCGGCTTCGACGACGGCCGCGTTTTCCGGCAAGGGGCATACCCTCGGTGGTTCCTCGACACCATCTCCAGCAGCGCAGCCCGCCTCAGTCGGAGACGCAGCTTCAGTCGTCAAGAACCTCGACCCACAAGTCCAGACGCTCCTCATCTTCGTTGCAGCATACCTGGTTTTCTTGTACCTGAGTCGGTAGGGTCAAGCCCGATTGTATCAATAGTGCCGTGACGTGTACGCATCATTCTCTCCATTATACATACGCTGTGAATGCTTCCGGCAACCACTCCGGAGCTATGGTATAGATGAACCTGTTCAATTTTCTTGACAACGAGTGCTTCGCCGGCGGTTGCAGTTTATCATGGTGTGAATCTGCTGATCGCTCTTTAGAGGTCACTCGCTGTAGTCGTTGTAGACAACACTTGCTGTTTTTGGGGTATCTCAAACGTGAGAAGGGGTTTGACCGGACATCGAGTGAGATCTCTCACGGTGGCAGTGCCCGCCAAATACTGGGCTGTGGATGCCGCAGGCCATTATTGTGCACGAAGTGAGCGCGCAGGTAAAATTCTCTGATGGACGCCATATGCTCACATATGCCCCGTCTTCGTAAATGGATGCCGCAGGCTCGCTACCGAGTCCGACACGCTTCAAAAGCCCGAAGAAACGTCAAGAAAGGCACCGTCCTCGCTCCTTCTGTTTGACCTGCTAATCCTTCTGCTGGCGATGGACGGCTCTAGTCAGAGCGTCCTAGACCTAAGTGCCGCCAGCCCACCTTGTCTAGAACTAGTCTCATATAACGAGGGACGCGTGTGAGTGGATCATGGAGTCCTTGCCTTGCGAATTGCGCCGCTTACTCGCTAGGACGTCGACAGGATCTGGGTGCATCCCTTGGTGATCCCAGCGTATGTTGCAGCTGGCTCAGCCTTTGTTTTTGCCACTCGCTACTTCTTCTCGCACATTCGATCCATTTCTGAGACGGACGAACCTATCATAGAGTCAGATGGAGCAGCCACGAGAGCGGAAGCCACATCTGAGACCAAAACGCGTGTGCAAATACTCGGAGGGTCGACGATCTATAGCTTCAGGCTCACGCGCTTGCTCTGCGTCTTGGTGTTACTCGGACTCTCTGCCGTCACTTTCTTCACGGACGCGTCGAAACCGGCAGAACACCCATTTCCGTCTGGGACTCACGACCGTTTCCATGTTGCTAAACGCGCATGGCTGGAATTCGCTCTGTGTCTGACCTATGTAAGTGAGACCTACTATTGGCAAATTTCCTGTTGACAATTCTCATCCAAGCTCTACGCGGCTCTCCTGGCGACGCTCTCTGTCACAGCTAAGCCCAAGGTCGCATTGACTACGACGAGGCACTTGACTGTGCTTCTACTCGCGACTTTCGCGGTATATGGATATAGAGATATCTGGCCGTTGGCGACATTCACGTCGTCTCCAGTTGATCAGAACGAAGACAGTCTATTGTGGGCTAAGGTTACCATCCTTGGCGTTACATCCATCGTCATACCTTTGACGGTGCCGCGTCAATACATTCCATACGACCTTAAGGTGAGACATTCCGTATCTCAGCATCCGGTCACTGATTATATTTCTCGTAGAACCCCGCTGAAGTGCCTGATCCCAGCCAAGTGGCTTCCATCTTTTCCCTCGCCACGTATTGTTTCCTGGACTCCATCGTGTTCCTAGCGTATCGGATACCCCATCTATCTATCGACCTTCTTCCTCCACTCGCCGACTATGACTCCGCAACGAACTTGATCTCAAAAAGTTTCAAGGTGAGTTGAATTTATCTCTTACGTCGCAAGTGAACCGTGCCGATGAGAACACCAGCACTTGGACCCGTTTTCGGGTAGTCCCCGGAGGCATGTCTTTTGGGGAATCATGAAGATTTACTGTAAGCACCCTGCTCACTGTTCTAGGATGCTTGACTTCAAATATTGATTCACAGCGCGCGAATATATCACCTTAGGATTTCTTGTTTTCGCGAAGGTAGTCAAAATATCGTTATTTCATAGCACTAATCTGACCCAGTGGTCAGGTTCTCGCTACCTTCTTCGGTCCCGTCGGGATCAAAGGACTTTTGGGGTATGCTATTGGATCAACCAAGTGATTGTTCGTACTGATCTAGCGTTCCTCTAGCTATATCGAATCTCACGGCGAAGGTGCGGCGTTGCGCCCTTGGTTTTGGATTGCTCTATTGTTCTTGGGTCCCGTCATAAGCACCCTTACAATGCAGCGCTATATGTTCATTACCGTGAGTGACACATGCTCTCGTCGTATACGGCTCGACAGATTGACTGTCTCTTTCAAAGACCGGCCTGCTCGTCCAGGCGGAGGCGATCTTTACCCAACTAGTTTTCGAACATGCTCTGCGCATACGCCTGATTGCTGAGGTATCAGAGGGCAAAGCTACTTCCGAGAATGGCGACTCAGCGATCGCGACGCCCCATACCGCTTCTGTATCCGCTGCCGATACGGCGGTAAACGGGGGCGAGGGTCCGAGCGCCGATAATCAGGGAGCGAAGGTCCCCAGTCCACTTCCCGAGGATACCGCTGGGCGGGACGCGAAAGGTAGTAATCTCATCGGGAAGATCAACAACTTGGTCACAAGCGACCTGAGCAACCTCACCGAAGGCCGAGACTTCGTATATGATGGTGTGTTGTACCGTTGTTATCAGTGAATGACTCTTGGCTCATTGTTTGTCCTTCAGTTGTACAGATACCCTTGCAGACAGCTATATGTGTCTGGTTGTTGTACAGTTATCTTGGCTGGAGGTGTGTTGTTCGCTTCTGCGCCGCTGACATGTATTGATCTCGCTGTCAGTGCGTTTGTTGGGATGGCGTGTACAGTGATATTGTTCCCGGTCCCGGGGATGGTCGCCCAGATGAGCCAGACTGTACAGGAGCAGGCCACGGCACAGGTGGGCACCCACAATGATTCTTTATACGGCTTGCGCACTACTAACATGCTGTCCGTGAGACCGACGCGCGAGTCCAGATTGTAACAGAAAGTATGTGTTACACCTATTCCACTATCCCGTAACGAAGAATCATCAGCTCTGCAGCTATGTCTGTCTTGCGCATGGTCAAGATGTTTGGCTGGGAGCCCAAAATGGACGAGAGGGTGGCCAAGAAGCGAGCTGAAGAGTTGAAGCTACTCAAAAAGAAGCAACTTCTCTGGTTGGCGAACAACATCATCAAGTAAGCGCTGTATCTCATCGAGACTGATCCAACAAAACTTACGCTTTGACCTTAGCTACTTCATCCCCATTCTCACAGTGGGTCAGGTTTGACTACGTTCCCATATTTTCACTTATCGTCAAACCAAACAGATGATCGTCACTTTCGGGACTTATGTGAGTATTGCTTAGTTATTCCGCGAAGGAATCTAACTTGAGTATCCGTAGACGGCTATCATGAAGCAGGAACTAAGACGTACGTCCATTCTAACTGATACCTACACAGGGACTGGATTGAAACTTGGATTTCCGTGCAGCTTCGACTGCGTTCTCTTCTCTGGCCAGTCAGTAGAACTCTTCTTTGTGATGTTCACAACGGCTCATGTTAGACAGTCTTCACCATGTTGTCCGACCAGTTCCATCGCATATTCTTCGCCGCCCCCCGGATGATACAAGGTATATACCATACGTTTCTGCAAAGGCGTCCCTCTCAATCGATTCGCTCTAGCCAAGATTTCTATGGACCGGATAACCGATTTCCTCCACAACACGGAACTCCTTGACAAATACACTGCGACCGATGAACCAGTAGGCGTCCGCATGCAGAACGACGATAACAGAAATGTCATCGGCTTCGGAAACGCGAGTTTCACATGGGCGAACGACGACGTCACTACTGGGACCATGACGCCCTCGAGAAGGAGATTTATCCTCCGCATCGACGATGAGTTGGTTTTCAAGAAGGGTTGCTTCAACATTATCATCGGCCCGACCGGGTCTGGCAAGACGTCCTTACTTATGGGCCTACTCGGTACGTCTTCAATTTCACCTGCGGGCGGCGCATGCATTGATCCGTTGTGAAGGGGAGCTGCATTTCGTCCCGTTGAGCGTTGGATCCTGGTATAACCTTCCCAGAGAGGGTGGCGTTGCATATGCTGCCCAAGAGTCGTGGGTTCAGAACGAGACGATCAAGGTCTGTAAATCTCCAACATCCATATGTTAACGTTGTTCTCGCTCACATCCGGATAGGCTAACATCGTCTTCGGCGCGGCGTATGACGAGGCTCGGTACAACAAAGGTTTGTCGCTTTCTGTCCTTGAGTTGCTCCTCTCCGTCAACAAAGTCGTAGTTATCTATCAATGCGGATTGAAACGGGACCTCAGTCTGTTCGACGCTGGGGACAACACCGAGGTTGGAGAAAAGGGCTTGACTTTGAGGTGCGTCGAGCTTGCGAATCCGGTTAGCTTACCATAATGAATCGATATTACAGTGGTGGTCAGAAGGCTCGCATCACTCTTGCCCGCGCCGTCTACTCCTCAGCCGAGACAATTCTCCTCGATGATGTCGGTGTAATTCCTCCAACCTGCGTCAGCCACGCTGATTTACTTGGTTAATAGGTTCTCGCAGCCCTGGACGTGCATACTGCACGGTGGATCGTGGAAAAATGCTTCAAAGGAGATCTCCTTCGCGGCAGGACAGTCTTGCTTGTGGTATGTACATCGTATTCATCAGGAATCTGTAGACAGGAGGGTTGACATGTCTCTAGACCCATAACGTCGCGATAGCAAGCCCCATTGCGGACTATGTTGTCTCCTTGGGAATTAACGGGACAATAGCTAGCCGTGGAACCGTGTCCGACGCGCTCGGAAAGGACGAAAAGCTGAAGGCGATGCTTGCTGAAGAAGAGAGAGAAATTGAAGAGGACGATAAAGAAATCGATTCCAAAGATCCAGATACGGAAATTCAACCTAAAAGAGACGGAAAACTCATCGTTGCGGAGGAAGTCGAACTGGGTCACGTCACCTGGGACTCAAGTGAGTCTCTTATCATAATTTAATATCGTCTGTCTACTGAAGACTGCTGCGAATTCAGTGAAGCTGTTCCTTTCTAGCCTCGCCAACCCGTATGGCATTCCTTTCTGGCTGACATTTTTCGGCGGCTTGCTCTTGTGTGATATCGCCATGTCTCTGCAAACGTGGTGGATGGGGCATTGGGCGGAACAGTATGACATAGTTGCGAGTCCTTCACAGGTCCACATCTCATTGTGAGTACCTTGGGGCGTCAGGCACAGAATTCCTACTGATTATGCTCTAGCTACCTGGGGATTTACGTCGCTATTCTAATATTCAGTCTGGTGGTATATGCGACCGGTTGTACTGCCTATGTATACGGTTCGTTGAGAGCATCCACGGCAATTCACCGGAAGCTTGTTCGTTCGATTCTTGGCACAAACTTGAGGTCAGTACATCTTCCTCCTCCTATGTCAGGTGTCTCATCATAATTGAAAGGTGGCTCGATACTACGCCTACCTCACGAGTAATCGCCCGGTGTACTCAAGACATACACGCCGGTGGGTCTACCTGGTCTCCGCATGAGTGCCACGGTACTCACAATACTGATACTTGACCAGTCGATACTGATGTCGCAGAAAGCTTCCTGGACGTCGCGACGCTATTCATCAACATGGCCATAAAACTGGTAGCCATCGTCATTCTTACGCCCATTTTCCTACTACCGGGTGTTCTCCTCGCTGTGATGGGAATCTGGTGTGCTAGGGTCTACATGAAGGCGCAGATATCCGTGAAGCGTGAGATGAGCAACGCGAAGGCTCCGGTGCTAGGCAACTTTGGTGCAGCAATCGCTGGGCTCAGTACGTAATATATTCCCGCTTCCTGTTGTGATGCTGAAGGGTGGCCACAGCTTCGATCCGCGCGTATGGAGCGCAGCTCGCTTTCCGCCAGGAGTCACACGTGCGCCTCGAACGCTACGTCAGGGCGAGTAGGGCGTTCTACAACCTCAACAGGCAAGCATATGCCCTTCGATTTAGACTGGCTGTTCTGTTCATTAATCACCTATGAGTAGATGGGTCAATTTCCGCATTGAGATTCTAGGAGCCGTCTTTTCCGCTGCTTTAGCTGCATACATGGTTTATGTCCCCGGGAGCAGCAACTCTAGTTCAAATATTGGATTCTCTTTGAACATGGCTGGTCTGTTCCTATACTTTTCTCTCGGCGAGCAGGCCTGATCCCCCTCCACTCTCTTCAGTAACTTTCAGTGGTGCGATTCTCTGGTGGGTGATCGTGTTGAATGATTTTGAGGTTCACGGAAACAGGTACTTTTGCGCCATGAGATCATCGGCTTTTGCATACTGATGCGCATGGTCAGTCTCGAGCGTATTAAGGCTTATATCGATATAGAGCAAGAGCCCAAAGCTTCGAAGGAAGGGATTCCACCTGCATATTGGCCGGCCAGCGGCGATCTCAGAGTAGACAACCTATCTGCGCGCTATTCCACTGAAGGACCCGATGTTCTTCACAATCTATCTTTCCACATAAATTCAGGAGAACGCGTTGGTATCGGTGAGTGACCATCTCGATCATGTTGTACTGGCTTTGTTGATAATGATGGGCCTGTAATGACAGTGGGTAGGACTGGAAGTGGAAAGGTGATTATGACGAACTTTTGCATATGCACATAGGAGCTCATTCTATATCTCACTCCGCAGAGCTCCTTGGCATTGGCCCTCCTCCGGTGCATCCTCACAGAAGGCAACGTTTATTATGACGGACTGCCTATGAGATCAGTCAATCTCGACAGTTTACGCTCCAACATTACGATCATCCCACAGATGGTAAGCAGACTCTATAGCAATTCAGAATGTGACACTGAGAACATGTTGTCTAGCCGGAGCTGCTCAGCGGATCCCTGCGCGAGAACTTGGACCCATTCGGACAGTACGATGACGCCACACTGAACAGTGCGCTACGTGCTGCCGGTTTCTTCTCGCTACAGGACAACTCAGACGAGAACCAATTCACGCTAGACAGTGGCATATCAGGAGGAGGAGGTAATCTTTCTGTAGGGCAACGCCAGATTGTCGCTCTCGCTCGCGCGATCGTTCGCGGCAGCAAGCTGCTCATCCTCGACGAGGCCACATCTGCTATCGACTATCAGACGGACGCTATCATACAATCATCCCTTCGGCACGAGCTCAAGGACGATGTCACACTGCTCACTATAGCCCATCGCCTACAAACCATCATGGACGCGGACAAAGTCGTAAGTCTTGTGACACAGATTCCGTGTCGCAGAAATTCACGTTATTCATAAAGATGGTCCTCGATGCGGGAAATATCGTGAGATCATCAATCCTGGTGATATATGCCCATACCTCCGCTGACGATTCCCCTATAGGTCGAGTTCGATAAGCCAAGTGAACTACTCAAGAAGAAAGAGGGACTGTTCCGATCTCTGGTCGAGGAGAGTAACGACAAAGATGCGCTCTATGCCCTAGTGAGAAAGTAGACGTCACGACGCCTAGATATAGACAAATTATCAATACTAGAAGAGGCGTTCCACCGGATTAAGTAGTCCAGAATACACTACCAAGTTCATACTGTCCTTATTAAAGCCTATGTGCGAGCGGGGTCATATTAGGCGTCGCGGCGCCGACAGAGTCCGCGTAAAAAGATGGAAAACCCCACCATGAAGGTATGTGACGAGCGACTCGCTCGACACAATGTTCCCTTATAAACAGGCGAACGACGAGGCTGACTATGACCCGGCCAAGTGGAGGTAAACGACGCAGGTGCAGCATCATATCAGATTGAACACAGGCGGCGACCACCAGAATTCAGGCAGTAGAGTAGGGCCGGCCCTTCGCAGACAAGGCACTGACGTGCGGGTGGGGACGGATTCCCGCAAATTCTGCTTGGGTGCCGGGTACATTGTATTTCAGTACATCACTTCTCGCTGCAATCAATGTTGTATTTCGAGACAGTCTATTCTTGCGACCAAAGGCCGGAGGATGTCCGATGTGCCATGGATTCGGCGATCAAGTGCTGTCTCACCGGCCGGTCAGCCATCCTGCCTACTGAATGAAGGGTTGTATAGTCCTAGGGATATTTCGATGAGTGTAGCTATGATCGGAGCCCAGTGTTCCAGGAAACGCGTAGAAGGGGAGTAGCCCTCAGAAGAACAAGGACACGATGAATTTCTGTCAGCGTCTGGGATAGATAAACGAGTTCTGGATTGCCCCCGCAGTCCATATTGAAGAGTCAAATCTAGATGGTGACAAGAAGGACAAGATGAGATGAGATGCGTACTTTAGATCCAATTACCGATTTCAGGGGGTGATGCGTTTGCATGACGAGATCGAGCAGAGATGCGGGTCCCTCGAAACATAGAGCCAAAAGACGACAAGCCTCGATGATCTTCTTTGCTCTGCTGTGGTTCTCCCGTGGCTATCGGATGTGTTGGGGCTGAGAATTGGACCGGCGATAGAGGGGTCAGACTGAGTTGAATCCTCTGTCGGTACGAGGAGGGAAAGTCAGCACATTTTCAGGTGGAAGTGAAGCAATCTGCACGAACAATAATCTTGAAGTTTCTTCGGTGAGCAGTTTTCACATTGAATGGACAGGTGCGAACCATTGCAGCCGTGCTCTGCGATGGCCAGACGTAAGATAAGAAAAGGAACCGTGATGCAGATCATGAACAACTGCCACCTGGGATGTTGCCGTTGTCAAATTACTGCGTCTCCCGGGGAAGTAGGGACTGTGAAATGAATACCCAATCTTGACCGTTCGCGCATGATGATGACGGAGCGGTGGAAACATGAGCCAGAGGGATAGCTGAGTCAGTGACGATGCCGTACCATTTTCGCAGTATCAATTTGAATGGTCGAAGAGCATCGCGGGGCAACGGAGGCAGGTGAGCAGACGCCCAGGAGGGTCGGAGTCTGACCTGTACTGGGTAGACTGGCAGCTTCCAGCCGATGAAGCTCAGCTGTCAACTTAGGAGCTCCTCGCGTTCGCGCGGTGATACTCGGTGCTTGTACATCAAGATGGGGAGCCGAAAGTGACGGACCACAGGCGTGACCGGGGTGGCGATGCTAGCCGCTGTTAGTCGTAAAAAGGCGGGTGGCATATCTACAGGGAAGATGCAGAAGTGAGCGTACAAAAGCAGCGAGTAGTGAAACTGACGACGGTGGATAATATTTCTCGTCTCTGGAATGGGGAGGCACCGAGTCTCATAAAGCTGATGTGAGGGATACCTGCTCGCACTCGCTGTTGTGTGACTGAAGAATGCTCTAGGTCTCAGAGTAATGGATATACGAGTGGATTCGATGGCGTACTGGACTCCAGTGGTCTGTGAACTGGTCAACCGGAGCCCGGGCGCGTCGAGGTGGGCTTGTGCGGTTGAGAGTGTGATTGTGTGATCGAGAACGACGAGACGTCGAAGACATTTTGTGTATGGTGGAAAACCTAGTGTAGAGCTCAGCCAGTAAGTAGGGAATGAGGGTGATGGCCTCTGGAGAGGCTTTTGAGATCTTGAGATCTCACTGCAAACGGTTAGCGGTCACGTGACTTCGGCGCGTATTGTCGCCACTGGCGTTTGACTGGCGTCGGTTTGAAGAAACACGTCTTTACCGCTTGCTATTGCCTGCACACTTCCTCGCTCCTGTCACCCCTTCAAAACCCTCAACCCACTCTTCTGTGCCTCTAGCTTAACTCTTTCACCCAACAGCGGTACAACATTCATTCGCCGCCGGAAACGGTGCAATGTCGTCAAAGGCGACGGCGACGTCCCTCCCACCGCGACAGCCTCTCATCCCTGAACAGTTACTCGACGTTCCGTCACAGAGGCTTTATGCCCTGAGCTTTACTCTTCTTCTCCAGGTGAGTACGTCTGTCTCCGTTCTCGTTGCGTGCCCACCAGCGGAGCATGGCAAGACAATGAGCGCGGTGTCAAAACCGCGTTTCCTGACCCTTTCTGACGCAATCTGCAGTCCATCAAATTATTCGACTTTGTACAATATCTCTTCTCCTCCGACAATAGCCAAACTCCACATTATGGCAAAAAATGGCTTCTCGTCGACTTGATGTTCTGTGTCATCTTGGCACAACTACGAATACCCCGACTTAACTATGCCAAGTCGATCGTCGTGATGCAAATCTTGGGACTCTTTATTCTCGACGGGATTCTCTTTGGTGGGATTAAGCTGCATCTATTTGGAGGGTCTGCAGGGCAAGGTGCGTCTATTTCATGGGTCGCATCTACCGCCTGTAACCGTCGTTACCACCAGAGCACGTCGACTCATACTCGCCTCAGAGCGCCTTGAGCTTTTCAGGCATCGTCTCTTCTCTTGGTCTAGGCTTTCTTACGAGCGACAGTTACGCGGACAAGGATGCTCATCTTGGTGGCCAACACATAGTCCGCATGTCACCCATCAGCACCGCACACCTCAACCCATACACCCAAGGATTCTGCCTACCATCCCCCACAAGTAGTGTTTTGATCCCAATCCTCTTGAATAACTCGAACGCAGCGGCCCTGCGATACTCCATAACCCCTCTTGGGTTTGCAGAGAAATCGAGCAGCAAAGTAGAGCAGATCACCCTCAGTGCTCGAGAACTCAAGGCTATCGAGACCTCGAGGCTAGACGGTCTTCAAGACGCGAAACTATCCATTTCGAAGCAAGACAAGAATGAATACGAATATGACGAGGACGACGAGGACGAAGACGAAGACGACCATGGACCTAACTCGTCTTCTACACGACTGCAGAGGACACAGTCACTCACTCACATTCGTCTCATGAAACCCGGCACGGTTCGCCTCAATGAAGTCGTTGACTTGTCCGGTGTCCAGGCTCGCATCGTCTACCCTTCCGAGATTACGGTTGCACCGTGTCCAAGTGCTCGTTTCCTCGACGATGACGCACTGACTCGTGGCGACAATATTCGCTGCGCATCGCCTGGCCTCGGGTTTTCAGGAGACGAGAAGGACGTCCAACTAGGTCTCAGCATCTTTGGCGTTCCTCCGCTCAGCTTGAAATGGTACAAAGAGGTTAACGGACGAAGGGAGTACTTCGTGGTGGAAGGCATCGAGCCAGTCCACGCGGATGGATCCGACTCCCTTATGGGAGCGGTCGGTGCGCCCCAGCACGTTCAGGTTCCATTGACACTGTCTGCCGAGAGTCTCGGGAAGCACACTTACGTCCTCGAAAGTGTCATGGATGCTCTTGGAAACGTGGAGAGCTTGGGATCATCGTGGCTATCTACCGCCCCAAAAAACTCAAACACTACCGTATCTGCGGAAACGATCACGAAGTACGTTCGAACCCTGCACGTCCTCGGCCGCCCAAAAGTTGCGTTCAAAGGCTGCGGTCCTGGTCAACAGACCTCCTTACGTATAGGCTCCGAAGTGTCGTTGATTGTATCTGCAACTGACGCCTATAGTCTTGACGGGCCTTGGGACGTAAATGTGAAGTATACGCCACCCACTGATGAATCGGGAAGGCCGATTCGCAAGAGTCTGAAACCTTGGCAGCAAACCTTCCAGACGCGGCCGAACGGACGAGATTTAGTCGTGAAAGCGGATTCCCCTGGGAAATACACCATCTTGGATGTGAAGGGCCGATATTGCGAAGGAGACGTTTTGAGCCCGGAGACCTGCACAGCGGTGGAGCTGCCCAAGCCGACTGCCGAGATCGAATGGAGACGTATACACGAATGGTAAGTCCCTCTACGAACGGGCATGAACACGGCTCTCATACCATCTGTAGCTCTGGCGATACGGGTGTTGCAGCTTCTCTTGTGCTGCATGGTACCCCTCCATTCCACGTTTATTACCGTAGTCAACGCGACAAGCAGCCCCCCGAAGAAGAAGTCAGGGTCTTCCACCACGCTACGGCTGAAATGATACTGCAACCGTCTCGAAGCGGTCACTACGTCTTCACTTTTACTCATCTCAGCGATGCCAACTACAACAAGGTCGAGTTGAAAGGACCAAGCATCGATCAGATGGTCCATCCTCTCGCTGCAGCCCATTTCCTTCCACCGGGATCTGGACGGGACAAAATGTCCATCAACAGCTGTTCTGGAGACATGATTGACGTCGACGTCGATCTCCAGGTACCTCGTTTCTTCGCATCCACCTTCATTGTCGCTGATGTCTTTTCTTTCTATCATAGGGCACCGGTCCATGGAATCTAGACTTGCAGATTGTCGCTCCTAAAGGATCGGAGGTCGTCTCATTCACTAAACTTGAGAAGGCTACAACGACACTACAAGTCGCCATTCCGAAAGCCGTGAATCGAGAAGGCGGTAAATTCGACATCAGCATTGGTTAGTGGTAAAGCCCAATTCCTGGTCTTTGTCTAACCATGGCCTTCCCGATCAGTCAGCGTTGAAGACTCGTCTGGGTGCAAGCGGACCTTGTCAGTCCCAGGACTCACCGTCAATGTGAGACGAATTAAGGTGGGTGCTCTCTATACCTGAAGGTTGCGCCAAACCTGATCTGGTCCTCGTTCATTTAGCCTACTGTGAAGTTTTATGGGAAAGAGTATAAACGACATATCACCATTCTCGAAGACGAGACAGCGTATCTTCCTCTGAGGTTGACAGGCGAAGGGGTGAGTGACTACGTGGTTTCGATTGTACATTCTCTCTGACGGCCTTCTCAAGCCTTGGCGTGTCAAATATAGGAAGCGAGAGGCACCTCATCTATACCAGAGCGCAAAGATCGGCACAGCCAACGGTCATCTGGAAGTGAAAGAAAAGGGAACATACGAGATCATTGAAGTGAGTTCGTTTGTGTTCATGTTTATGGCGTGCTGTTTCTCATGTCATTGAATTCAGGTCAGAGACTCTCAATGTCCTGGATCTATTCTAGAGTCCGATTCGATATACCGAGTTGACTGGGTACCGAGGCCATCTGCGCGCCTCTCACAGGATACCGCAGCCACGTTCGAACCGTACAATGGAACCTACGTCCTCCCGACGATCTGTGAAGGCCAAAGCGGTCACGTTGATCTCGACTTAACAGGTGATATTATTGTAAATCATCGCGGTCATCGTCTGTTAACACTGTTGCAGGACGGCCCCCGTTCCAAATCATGTACAACATCGCGCGTGCCAGCGATACGGGTGGGACGAAGCTCCTCGATCAACCTACATTCAACAGCATTCAGCCTCGCACTCGATTCCAACTCCATACGTCAGAGCCTGGCCGTCTGTTCTACGAGGTCAAGCAGGTCGGCGACACAGCTTATCCGCTGTCGAAGCACAGATCAGTGGTCATTCCACGATCTGACCGTCCACTGTTCGAACAGCAGGTCTTGATGCGGCCATCTGCTCGCTTCCGAAGCCCTGGTCGCCTGTCGTACTGTCTCCACGACACTTTCAGCCCTCGAGACAAATTCTCATCGGATGGAGTAATTCTCCTCGAAGGCACTCCGCCCTTTGAGCTCAAGATCTCCGTGAAGAATTCGGCCGCAGGCGAGAGCCATGTGGAAACCGTAACACTCGCGGAACCCTCGTGGCGGCTGGATTTCCCTTCCTACAACTTCAAATATGTTGGCCAGCACCTTGTGACCATCGAGTCTGTACGCGACGCGTCGCATTGCGACCAGACAACGCCGGACCCACGGGAAAGGTCCATTTGGGTGGACGTCGCCGAATCGGCGGCCATTGTTCCTTTCGATAGGAGGGAGCATCTATGTGTTGGTGATTCGGCACAATTTCAGCTCGAGGGCGTTCCGCCATGGACGATTGGGTGAGTAGCTATGGTCTCGCGATGTGACGTTTTCCGTTCTCACGTGTGATTTCCCTTTCAAGGTATCGCGTCAACTCCAAGAACTACTTCCCGGAAGTGAAGCAGTCTCCGTTCTCTTTGGTGCTGCAGCAGCCTGGCGAGTTCAGGGTCACGTCTATCTCCCACCAACAAAAGATGTGCAAGGCCATGATTGCGGATCTGGCATATACTATCCATTCGCTACCATCTGCTCAGGTAGGGCATGGAAAGCGGATTTTCCAAGACATACACGAAGGTATATTTCTTGTGTATAATGTTTTTAAGAACTACATTCTAACAAAGCACGGCGTTCCAGGAGATCAAGCCGAGATCAAATTCACTCTTATTGGCCAGCCGCCTTTTACCTTTACCTATCAACGATCGGAGTTGAGTACGAGGAAAGGCGGTAAGCCCGGCAAAGTCCTCGAGACGCACACGGTCTCAGGCGTCACCACCAATGAATATTCTATTTTCTCTGCCATGGAAGGTGCGCCCGTGTGGAGATCTTCGACCCGTGGAGGTCATGCTCATCATGTGGTGTAGGCGTCTGGACAGTGACGTTTATCTCGGACCGCTATTGTCGATATCCACCTGCTCAGCCAGATGGCATTCTAGACAAAGCATGAAAAGAACGCCCGCGTGGGACAACAAAATGGTTGATGAATGGTAGACTGTAGCTTTAGCTTATTTACTGGGATTTGGAATGTCCCGAAACCCGCACTAATTCCCACTTCTTACCGCTAGATGGCGGTGAAGATTGATTGATCACTCCACTGTTCATGTTCGAATTCCTTGCTGCGCAGCCTGCCACAAATATTACTGCCTAGACTTGGGCCGACGAGATGTAGAACCATTTCGAGACTGGCAAAGAAAACTCTGTAAATGGCTTTAGACGACGCGCTGTGGATACGCACTGGCTGGCTCAATCGGGGCCGGTGGCTTCCTCGAATCCGGTGGAATACTCGCGTAGCTTGGATCGTTGGGCGTGAGGCGGCCGACCGAGTTGTCGACGGTGATGTTGCGGCTTAAGCAAAGTAAGTATACGTTTGGCTACGTATTGGAGCACATACATTGAGAGATCGTAAGACGCCGTCTTAGCGGGGCTCTCACCGGTGATGAGGCGGCGCCACGCTTCGTGACATTCGTGGATGATCTCAGTGGCGTACTTCTTGTTCTTCGCCTCTCCCGAGAACGCAAACTGGTTCTCCGGCTTGCCGTCGGGGATCTTGTAGATCCTGTGGGTCACAGTGAGATGGAGCTTTGAAGGCAGAGCAGAGAGCGTGACGCGCACCTGAACCACTCATTCGTCGCGCGGACGAGGCCAGGGAGGTGCCTCTCGACGTCCTCGATGTCATTAAGCTTGGAGGCAAGGGGATCATTGACGTCGACGACGAGAACCTTCCAATCGGTCTCGCCCTCATCGAGCAACGCCATGATACCGAGGACCTTGACCTGCTTGACCTGGCCGACGTAGCCGACCTGCTCTCCGATCTCGCAAACGTCGAGGGGGTCATTGTCGCCCTTGGCCTTCGTTTCGGCGTGCTGCTGGGCGGGGTCCTCCCAGGTCTATATACATGCGCGTCAAAGAGGTGCGTCGAGCGCGGAGCCGCGTACGCACCTGCGGGAAGGCGCCGTAATTCCAGATGTACCCGTGGTGGGGGAAGCAGTTGCGGACAAAACGGAGACGGCCTTTCTTGATATCCTGCTTGATAGGGTTGAAAAACTCCTCTTTGGAGATCTCCATCTTGGCGTTGGTCCAGCGGGGCACCTCAACGATCATGTTGAGGATGCCGTTGTTCTGGTCGGCGAAGAGAGGGATGTCGTGGAATGGCGAGACGACATTTCCATTTTGCTCGATGAAGACGCGATGGTCTGGGAGAGATGGTCAGATAGTGAGCAACAGGTCGACGGGCGCGTGGGTAAATACCGAGAGTATTGGGAGCCCCGATGATGCGTGTCGTGTAATCTGTGGGTGGAGTGAGAACACGTAGCTGAAAGGGAGGGAGGAAAGGACGGACGGCTTGCCATGGTGGTGGTGGAGGAGGAGAGAAGACGCAGCTGCTGTGCGAGTCGACTGGCCGCAAGATGGGACATGTCCTTCCGGAACGACGTAGCGCGCACAGATCAGCCATCGGAATTTGGAAATTCCACTGATTCGATTATCGGCCGATTCGCCTAGATCAGCTATCGTCTTGTATATCCTCCCAAAACAACAGGGATGGCATTGTGATACTTCGTGGTATGAAAGTGTAAATAAGGCATTATACATGCAAGTACGGTATTATACGACATCGATCGCCAGTGACCAAGTCAGTACTGACGTCTAGGGCTCGCCGCCCGCGAGCTCGCTGGGTTGCGCCTCATCCGGGCACTTCATGTACGACATAGTCGCCCAATCGAAGCCTGGCTTGTCAAGGACGGACCAAGTGAAGGGGGACCAGTCAATTGTGTCCAATCGTATCGGGTTGAACGACCACACCCATGGAAAATCTTGGAGTAACAACGCCTGCGGACATTCCTGCGGCCGTGTCTCTGTTGGAAAGGAAAAAGGAGCTATGCACACCAGACATCAATTCCGGTCTAAAAATGGTCCGAAGCACAAGAGACTCACTCTTCTCCAGCACGTAGTCCCACGAACTGCAAAGGACATCAGACTTATTATTGATAGTCCGTAAAAAGGGAATACACGAACATGTTAGCGAAGTAAGGATGGGCAGCTGCCTCTTGGAGGCTCAGTCGTTGCCTTGGGTCCTTTCGCAAAAGCTTCCAGGAAGTCAGTTGTAGCATTCACGAGGTGATGTAGGGTATTGGACAAACCTTCCCTAACAGATCTCGGAGAAGTAGCGGTATGCGAGTCTGAAACCTTACATCGTTCTCAGGATCCCATATGTCCAGTAGCTCCTTCATTCTTTGGTCTGTAGGAACAAGTTCACTTGGGAATACGCGCTGCAGATAAGGTGTGAGATCAGCGTGCCCAACCTGAACACCGAACTCCATATGCTCACTTCACATATGCAAAGCTCAGCGATTATGAGACCGCACGCCCACATATCTACTTTGGATGTGTATCCTCCAGTTTTCAGATGCTCTTGACCCAGTGCCTCCGGTGGTGTATAGCTTCTGGTAGCCATCAATGGGGCAACCCGTCCGGCAGTCTCAGGAACATTCCATTGCGGCTCCCTCTGCTGGTAAGACGAGCCGAAGTCGCCTATGACCAGATGACCATGCCGATCGAGAAGGATATTCTCCAGCTTGAGGTCACCGTGGACAATTCCCAGTGCCTGTATCTGCGCAAGGCAAAGGAGCTAGAACGAAGCATGTTGAAAGGAAAGTAACAACGAATTGTCGCAAGTATTTACCAGGTTTGCAGCGTAATGGAGAATATTCCGCTCGCCCAGTATCATTGAGCGATTCAAGTGATATCCGAGGAGCCCATTCAACGACATGCTGCACAATTCCTGCCACAAATGAATTCAGATAGACGCGTAGGCCTAAGAAGAGAGGCGAACCATGACAAAAGCGACTAGATGGTCGGTCTGGAAAACGGACAACATCTTGATAGTGGTTCGCATCTTTGTCCTCATAGTGATATCCTCCAGGATACGTCGTTCGTTCAGGATGTTGTCAAAGAACTCCCTAGAAGCAGTCATTTTGGCCTTCCAAACGAATTTGATAGCGACCTGCTCCGGATAGCCTTGCTGAACGTGTCTGCCTTCGATTGGCATGGCTTGCGCGGCGAAGACAGTGCCAGAAGCACCCTCACCCAGTTTGGCGAGAAGAGAGTACGAGAAGTGGCCGTCACTGAATGTAGGTCGATCCGACGACCCGATGTCTTCCGCAAACAAGACACCATTCATGAGATATTCGCCTAAGACTGAAGACGGGATAGGACGTTTTGGCACAGTGCTAGGCTGAGTAGATCGTGGCATCGAGTCTCCGAAAAAGTTGCGTACTGGTAGAGGTATGCCGGGAGGCGTTAAGGGGGTACACTGCACGTCAGTTATCGACCTGGCAGTGTTGCTTCCGTCGTCCACCCTTGGGCTAGAGAGACGACAACGTGTCGTTCCGACGGCTTCACATGAGCCACGAGTGGCAGAGCTGTGGCGACTAGGATCCCCAGTCTCAGAACCAGCCGATGAAACCATATAGGATGATCGTTGAGCTTCGGCGGTGGCCTCTATCAGACCAGAAGGAAGTGTGCCAACTACTGGGGTATGTGGGGCTGTGTCTGCACTCAGATCTCTGAAGCTTTGACCGTCGGGCTGCCCATGGATAGATAGATCCAGGACGGAATCGTCGCAGGGAGCAAGAATGTCGCCAATATCGCCCAAGGGTTCGCGTCCCGGTACCAAGCTATTGGCGATGACCTCGAGTCGCTCATCCAAGCTATGATAGGATTCGTGACCATTCTGCCGAGGCTCGAAGGGGAGTGTGGGTAGAGGAGTTTCGTTTGGAGACTGAGGATTCGGTAATGAAGGACTATGCGATGTCGGCCGACGCCCCTCGGTGGCGACCGTGGCGGAGCGGTTAGAGAGGGATTCTGCCATGCCTGTCTGGGAATCGAGCGAGGCAGATAAGATCTGAGTTCCCACTGGCAGCTTAGATTTCTTCTTACGGAGGACCCTGCTGAGAAGACGAGTGAACGAGGCCATGGACGGGGACCTGACAGAAGCGGGTAGAAAGTGCAAGAGACGATGAAGAAAGAGAAATGAAGAACGCCTTTTAACAGGGAGTTGGGAACAGCATTCAGGCTGTGCAGAATATCTGGTCTAAGCTTTGAGTCCAAGCGATACGTATCCAGATCACCGCCCTTGTTAAGTTATGTGCACCATCGCAACGCCAGTTGTCTGTTCGTCTTGGGTAGAATAATTCGCCTCCAGGGTCATGATCTGCACGCTGCCAGAAACAACCAGTTCGATGAGACGATGCGATGGGAAGCTGTATCCGGAGCCGTTGTTGTCGCGAATATGGTATGAGAGCTATCCTGATATGGGAGTCCTAAGCGGTACAAAAGCGATCGAGATATCACCTCAAGTCACTCCATTGTTGCCCTTTGCGCGACTATAGATCAATGCGGCATTGTCGACGAGGGCATCGGGAATAGTCGTTGGTAGGAGCCTCCGCTTGAACAAGAGAGTATTCTGCAGCGCTCTGCAGCGGCAGTGCTGGCGATTTCGACGGAGTCCGAGTCGCGGTCGGTTAGCATTTCGGTAACTTCCGGGACAATAATAGCTTGCCTTCATAATTTAATTTACTGTCACTTCAAGTCATGATCACTTCGTAGCTATACACGGTAGACACCTTCACTGTCAAGTAATCGTTGTAACGTCACGCCAACCCACCCTGCTTCAAGATATCCTCTCCCTCGCCGCTCCTTGAATTTCTCGGCTTCGAAAACTCGCCGTTGAAGTCTAACCGCAGGAGCAAACGCTCGACATGTCGGCGTACCTCCTCAGCATTATCGGCTTTCTTCCCATCCTTTGTCCGGATTGACGTGTGCGTGTGAGCGAAAATTGAAGCGTTCACAGTTCCGTTGAGCAACATCGACTTGGATGCATCGGTGCGTCCAGCAAACGGCTGAGAGGTCGAGAGAGTCAATTGCTCGTAGAGAGATTCCAGCAAAGAATGGAATGTCTGAAAAAAGCTGGCATGTCAGCGCTGAAGCGATCTCCATGCACAATGTCAGATACAGCACCTCATTGATCTCAGAGACAACGGCCCAACGTTCTTTGACCATTTTACCTACATCATCGGAGCCAGTAGCCAGGCTGCCTTCGAAGAGCAAGGCTGGCAGGACGTCCCCGCCCCATCTCTCCACCTGCGCTACGAGCTGCTCACAAATTTCGAATATAGGTCGCACAATCGAAGTGATTGCCGGATTGGCCAACAGAGTGCCTGTCAGCAGACGTTCCAAGTAGGTGCTATGGATATTGCGCAGAGTCGCGAAGTCGAGAGGTGAAGAGGGAGCTCCATCCGCGTCTCTCCCGCCTGTGCTCGTCACTCCTGGATTGTCTGGTGGATGACTCTCCGAGGACATAGAAAACGCCCTGCCCCGGGTAGCCGTGGCTCTGTCCTCTTCTTGATGATTGGCCAGTAGCCTCTTCAGCCTTCGGAATTCCGTGTCAATGACATCTGTCATGATGTAGCTGAGTAGGTTGTCTAGGAACCAACTCATCTCCCGCACCAGACCCCAACCACATCTGAGGAGCGCGTGGCGCACTTCGAGGTCCTCGGCGGTGCCTCCCTCGCCTAGACCAGTCCAACGACGACGTGCGCGTTGAGCGTTTGAAAGCGCAGTCCAACAAGTGTGTATTCGAGTATGTGTCTTCCTAAGCGAGGACAGATAGGCGAAGAGGGCACCGTAAACATGAAGATCGGATGGTTGAAGGAACAAGTCGAGGGGCCATTCGACTGAGTATGATAGCTTCAGCGATGTTCCCAGGAGGAGGTCGTCGAATGTCGTTTCTTCAGTAACACTGATGATTGAGAGGTCCTTCGGATTCGACAGAGAAGGAAGAAGCGGCCGCAAGGGGCCGGACGGGAGATGGAATCTCAAACGAGACAGGGAGGGATCGTGTTGGGCGGTCGTGCCCAATGACGCTCGCAACAGAGCTAGATGGAGGTCCTGTTCACGAATCATCGTAGACGGCCCTGAACGAGAGGTCAATCGAGAGATCTTGAGGCGCTCGATTTCCCGTATTAACGAGAGACTGAATTCGCCGTTCCGAATAAGGAAGTAATCCGCCCTTGATGAGTGCATTAGACGATATGCATAGCAACGAGGAGACAAGCGTCCTTACAGAGAGTCGACTGCGTCTTCCACGTCGTTGCGAGTAAGAACATTGAGCCAGAGCCATTCGCTCACGTTGGTGCGAATTTCGAAGATAACTCTGTCGAACGGATACTGATCTTCGATGAGGACTTTCTCCAGGCGTTTTGTATGTTCCAGACCAAGGCTCCGGGGAAACTGTGCGTCCCATTTGGCAGCCTTCACGGTTCCAATTGCCCGACCGACATATGCGATGGAATCTCTAGATTGTGCGGAGACACAGGAGGGTACGCTTCCTTCAAGAAGAACGTAGTCCTTGGATGCAATAGGATCTGAAGTCGACAGGCTGCCATGGACTAAGAACGCGATAAGTTGTGTCCTCCAAACGCGTTGCACCGCGATCGACAAACGCGACATGATGTCCGCAATGCGGTGGGTGCCTGTGTTAGATCGCAAGAGGAGCATATCAATAAGAGGCCCCGGCTTCCATTCCTTTTCGGTGACTAATTGCTGCATAAGTGATTCGAGTGATGCCAACGGGGCGTCCCATTCTGCGAAAACGGCACGGATGGATGACAAAGGTACAAACGATCCACTCGCCACGAGAGCAGAGTCGCGTTTCAGTACCTTTGCTTCCGTCTCAATAACGAGGGTCTCATAATCGTCTTTGAAGATCTGGGTGAGCGTTGAACACAACGCGCAGATGTACCGCGACGGCGAACGTGAAAGGGTGGTCGACGCATCCTTGATCTTCCTGTACCGAAACGCGATAGTTCCGAGAGATTCAAGGCATTGTTTTTCGCCAGGGTGAAGCAGAGGTTCGAAGGCCGGATGGACGGTGTGGCCTGAGGGGAATAGCGAGGACGAATGTCCTGCCAGAACGAGAAGGACTTCTGCGATCATGACATAAGTAACTTGGGTCACTTGTTAGATAAACGCTGAAGCAAAGACCGCAGTACGCACCTTTCTGCCACAACCCAGTGCTGATATGTAGTCCTCGACTTGACTGGACGCGTTCAAGGAGATGGGAAGTCAGAGAAGAGCGAGACGCGCGCGTCGACTGCGCGTCGCCTCCCAGGCATCACGTGCATCACGGATGGGCGCGACCGCGTCGGACTCGGATCGCGAGCAGTGCTGAAAGTGCTTCCCCCATTATTTCCCGCGACCAGCGCTGTATAAATTCCACCACATCTCTCCGCCATGAATGATGGAGACGACTGGGCAAACGACAATATCAACGTCGTCGTTCCCGAACGCGTCGCGGCAACTCCCCCCGCCCCATTCTACCTCGACGACGCTTTCTCCGACGGCGATGACATCGATCCCTACGAGTTCTCATCTACAGTTATACGCGCAGAGCTAGCCCGAAGCTTCTCTTCACCTCAAGATACTGAGGAAGCCTCTATTGGAGACTCCCCGCAGGAAGCTGCAGACGCATCGGTGTCTACACTTGATATTGCAGGCCGTGACGAGCATAATTCCCCGTCAGAGTCATTTACTTCTACACTTGCTATCATCATACTAACCTTTCCTTGGCAGCTCTTCGCCACCTCGAGTAGGCTCCTTCCAACTGTCTTCGCAGTTCGACCAAATCTCCTTGTCAGAGGATCCATCCGCCGAGCAGCAATCACCAGAGAACGGTGCTGTCCATGAAGATGGCAACCTCAGCGAGCATACCAATTCGACGGGGGATTACTACGCGGAGACTGATCACCCTTCGGTCTATATTGATGCCTCTCAATCCCATCCAGTCGCACATGAAGTAGATCCTGATTCACCAATCGATTCTCCTGTGCCCAGGGTCCACGTCGAGGATGCAGATCCCGAAGGCAGCTCAAGTAGCTCTAGTAACCCAGTTGCTGTCAACAAATCCGTCTCTACACCATCCCTCCCCGTCCTTCCCGTCCCTACGTCTCCTTCAGGATCATCACTTCCTCAACGGCCATCTTCCGGTCACAAGCCAACACGTTCTGTGGGACCGAGCATGTTTGAAAAGGTCGTTAGCAAAACCAGACCTTCCTTCCTACCTCCTAAAAGTCGAGAAGAGGACCGCAAGCACATGGCCGACTGGGAGAAGATGATGAAGCGAAGTCGCGCATTAGGTGAGTTGATAATCTCGTACCCGCGATTCCAAATATAGATCCCCTCCGCCCAGAGGAGAAACGCCGAAGAGCGTTACAAGATCGCCGACTGGCGAGAGAGATGAAAGTTGAGCAGTCATTGCACATATGGGAAAAGGAGATTCTGCCGGATTGGAAAGTGGTACATCAGAATCCGGTGATGCGGAAGTTGTGGTGGACTGGCATACCGACCAAACTCAGATCCACAATGTGGGAACGCGCAGTCGGGAATGCGCTGGCCTTGAGTAAAGGTAGAGACCTTGTGGGACAGTTGTCGATCAGTCTCCATCTTAATAACATCTTCGAATCAGATACATATCGAATATGCCTTGCTCGGGCTAAGCGAGCTCTAGCTGCGGGTACTTTTCCGACGACTACGCTCACTCTCATAGAAGAAGACGTCCTGAGCACCCTCCCGTCACTTCACATCTTCCATCCCGAAACTGGACCAATGTACGGAGACCTGAAGGATATGCTATACGCTTGGGTAGTCTCTCGGTCAGATGAGGGTCTAGGATACGCACGCGGCATAGCTAAGATTGCGGCGATGATTTTGCTCAACATGCCTGCAGTGCAAGGGTTTATCGTCTTGCGCAATCTTCTCGAGCGACATTGCATGCGCGCATTCTACGGTGGTCTCTCTACGAAGGACGACGTGAGTATTCACAGGTTGTCTATCTGTCTTCTACGTTTGGGTTTGACGATCCAGCTTATAGGTCGAGGCCTACTACAGGTATATGCAGCCAGACCACAGGTGAACGACTACTTACTCCGTTTACAGAATTTTTGATACCCTGTTAGCAGACGGCATGCCCAAAAGTACGGAGTACCTTTGATCCATGAGCTCTCTAAGGCTGATTGCTGATATTCTCTTCCAGTCTATTTCAATTTCAAGCAACATCAAATATCGCCGTCGGCGTATCTTCCTGACTGGTTGATGCCGCTGTTCCTCGACCACCTCCCCTTCGAAGCGTGCGCTCGAGTATGGGACGTCATCTTGTTAGAGGGCGATTCATTTCTGTATCGTTCGGCTCTGGCAATCCTAGCTGTCCTTGAGCCACGGTTGTTTTTCCCCGATCGACAGGAATTAATGGAGCTTCTGAGGTAGATCGATTGTTCGTGTCGAGCCTTATGTTGCTGATGTGTCATTCAGAGGAGAAAATAAAGCGGCACTGGAGGTTGCAAGACGAGACGGTCGCCCGCTGAACGGGGGGAAGTATGAGATATACGGTTTAGATGAGGAGACCCTTTGGGACCGGATTGACAGCATGGACGATTGGTGGAAAGAGAGTACATGGACTCGATTGCTTCAGAGAGAATTACCTGACCTGTAACACAATCCATCAGCATCACACATACATCACACTCCATACGAAAACTCGTACAATAATGGTTAATCACAGATGATTTTCGGCGGTTCGTCAAGGCATCAACGCCATCCCATCCGTATACGCATGTCGTAGAAATATGACCACCCCCTCGGAATAAAAGCTGTTGGTCGAAATCAGTTCAATGTAGAGTGGTCGCTAATGAGTGAGACTTACGGAGGAATATCGACGTCTAAGTCCCGGATTCCATGGATGCCATCTTGTTCAACCTCCTTCGCGACGACGGCCATCGCTGCCTTTGCACTGCGAGCATGCGCCTGATTGATCTTGTCTTCGTAGAATTCATTCATCGTAAGCAGTCTTGACAAGGCTTGCGTCGCATGACTTTCGAGAGACGATGGAATAACTGCTGTGTTGTGCAAAGCAACTGACTGAAGGACAGATGGCTGCTTCCGAAGAATTGGCGCGGACCTGACGAGTTCATACTTTTTGGGTTGTCAGCACGGACAGTTCACACATGACGGATTTGCTTACGATGAATTCGTGAACGGCTCGAGGTGACGTGAGGAATGCATCGGCTTTAACAGTGACAAGATCTAACAGAACGAGCGTCTTCGTGGACGTCAAAACGATACAAGCCGCCTTGGCATCATGTAAGTCTCACCTCTTGTAACAACCCTGAGACGCCTCCCGTCGTGTTGAGATTGTCGAGTTTATTAGCGAGGAAGTCCAAGACACCTATAAGCGCCTTCCAAAGTTCCTGCCAATGGTATTCTGAGCTAGTCAGACCACTACACGACTGGTTCTCTGAAAAGCTCACCGAGTCGGATGTGATCCTTTTGTAAGAACCATATTGCACGATGGCAAATACGGATGCAGGTCCTGAGGGATACGTCAGACGATGGAGAGCAACGCGCTTGCGACTTACAGATACATATGAACCTCCAGCCGTTTGTGTAAATTATGACGGAGCCAAAGCACGCAGCAATCCAGAATAGCACAAATTGGTGGGCGAGGAGGAGACACGAGGGGTAGTAAAGGTGGCCTCTTATGACGAGTTCCTCAAAATTACGCAGGCCAGACGGTGATGGCGTATGGACGACGTACCTGTCGACATAGTCGAATGTCATGGCTCCTCGGCTCACATAACGCACGCAATAATTCTTCTTTTTCTACAAAATCGAGCAAGATGTGGAGGGTAAGATTGGCGTAAGATGTTGCGCGTGCCGACGACAACGAAGACGCATGCGTCATAAGATAAGACGATAATGATATGAGGGTATAAGGAAGTGGGGTAGGTTTACTATTCGTTGCCGGGTTTTCTGAGTCATTGGGTCGTATTCCCTCTGCGAGATATGTCACAATCGTCGCATTGCGGTTCAAGAACTCGAAGATAGGCAGTAGGACCACACATGCTTCGATAGGTCTGTTGTACGTCAATCCAACATGTACGTAACCAGGAGATATCAACTCACTGATTTTTGAAGAGCTCTTTGGGCGGATCGACCTGTGTGGACGCTAACGCACGGTCTGGACGAAGAGAGGACATGAATGACCCAAATGCCGAAGCCATCGTCGGCGGTGAATCATCTAGAATCTCCTGGAACGCCCTGATACTCGTGTGAGAATAAAGTATTTGAATAATAACAGGAACACATTCGCACTTTACGCAGGCTGCCGAGGCGAAATTTGCTGCCCAGCAGATCTTCTGTATGACCTGTCGATCACTGATTGCACTGATTTGCACCAGGTATGGGTTCAGCTTTGCGGCGTCAGATTTGTGGAAATTGGCCAATAGTCCGAGAAATAGCAACGCTTCGAAGGAGTACTTCTCGGTGTCGGGGGACGTCATGATCTGTCCAGTCGGTCAATACACCTGAAGGGACGTAGCATTTTCAATATGTGAGCCTACAGAGACGATAGCAGGAAAGAAATCTCGACGCAGGAAATATGCTCCTGGGCTTAGTTGGTTGATGCCGCACATGAAGACGATTGCTAGCTGAAGGACGTCATGTCGAAGGTTTGCTGCATTGCACCAAGAAGAATGAGAATCGACTGAGAGGACAGAGTAAAGTAACGTGCCTGGAGCAGCCTTGTCTGCGAGTAACTCATCCAGGAGTGAGGCAAATTCCTATGTCGAGGATAAGGGTCGGACACCAAGCAATGCCTGGCATGGTCGGACGCACCATGAAGAACTGGTCACTCTCATTTACACCGCCTGCAAACATCTCCATCACCTCCCATCCTGCAAGGTCGTTCTTGTCCAGAAGAGACCGCGTCAAGACGGCCATAATCTCGATTGCATGCGCCTTCCTAGGATCATCGTATGGCGCCTCGTGTGCATGCTTCATGCAAGTCAAGAACAAGGCCACAAGCAAAGACTACTGCGTATCCGTCAATATGTGATGCAAATGAACGGCCCGGGAAGAGCTCCTGACCTTCAGGTTGCCCAATAATTCCTCCTTCGAGATGGTGTTCAACCTCTGACTGAGATAGGGTCGGTCGACATCCAAAGCCAAGTACTCTTCCCAGAAACTTGCAGAGCTCTCCTTCGGACTAATTTGGGAAGGTGTAAGGCCCTACGTGTCGAAGAAACGATGATGTTCCCGGAGAGATAGCTGGGATTATGGACGGACACGTACCTGGAGTAGCTTCGCAGAAAGTGTGACGAATCTTGATACATATGCCATCGTTCTCTCGTGTCCTGTCGGACCCTCTAGCGATTGACAGTATCTACAGAGTGATGCGAGTGGGCGTGCACGCCTTCAAGAAGGGTGGGTCCTGGCAGGTCCAATGTTGGCAGTGGGCGTCAGTAATAGGCGCCCGTCGTGTCGTGTCGACGCGTGCAAGACATTCGCGTCACTAAACTCGCGACGAGTGTAGGTGTACATGGCATCTACAATTTCCAAGACATATGGTCACTTCTCAAACCCTACAGAACGGCCTGAATGATCTCCGTAATCCAGTCCATGAGAGTCTCTTCACGGATCTGCACCCTCTCCAGCAATCTCCTCACTCCAACGAAGGCCTTCCTGCCTCTTCTCGAGCCCTCCCTTTCAGCCTCAGATACACCGTCATCTACCTCTATGATATCGCCCTCTTCTTCCTCTTCCACGACACCTGGAAAACCGAAATGGTCCGCGTCGACACGCGGGGCGGCTTCCACCGATGCAAATGCCGTCCGGAACAGTATGCGAATGCACAACAGCGCCGTCAGTGAACTGGATGGGGGGTCGATGATCGGTTTGCGTATTTTGACGGTCGTCTCACGCGGCGGGGGCGGTGGGCGTGTCGTGGGATCAGGGGTAGGATAGGGATACCCAAGCGAAGGTAAGGTGATCGTGTCGCTTTGTGTGGGATGTTTCGGAGACGGCTGGGCGCCGGGCAAGTGCGTAAGCACATGTGCTCTGAGGTTCGCTTTTGGGAGGGGTGCGTGACTGCAAGAGGACCACAGACATTCCCGTTCTTGCTCGTCGACGGCATTGATATGTTCGAGTACGTGGTCATATAGCTCGCCAGCGGAACCGAAAGCGGTCGATGAACATTGCGCACGCTCCCATTGGCATTTGAATCGCTGGCTCGGGGTATCCTCCTTGCGTCGATCGACGCCACGCACAACAAACCTTTGTTGCGTGCCGGAGACGCTGGGTAGGACCATAGCTTGCGCCTGAGGGAACACCACGTTGACGTTCTTGATCACATCGGAGGCGACGAGAAGATGGTGCTGGTCTTGGAACGGCACGAAAACATCTTTGTACAGATTCCAGAAGTCGACCTGAGTAAGCTCGCCTTCAGGGAGGGCTACAAACATCATCTTCATCCTAAGAATGGAGAAAACAGTCAGCATATATGCATCCGCGCGGCGGAGATACTGACCACTCATAACACCGTTGAGGTTCCGGCATGGGGACCAAGCTGTCTAGTTCTTCCTTGGTAAGTTCGTGGTCTCTGGTCGTGACCTTCACGGCTGGAGCTGTGTGCACCGCATCTCCAACGCTGATCGTCACGGTGTCCTCAATCTGTTCCGATATGATCTGGCTAGCCAATAGTTTCAAAGTGCTCGACAGGTCGGGGTGAAGCAAGAACGCTTTGGCCATGGGTGGGTGCGCCAGATGTGCGTAGAGATAGTTCACAGAGACGTCGATGAGTAGACGATCTTTCAAAAGAGGAAGATAGCGGAGTGCTGCAGCGAGCGCAGGAGAATCGGCGGTCAGATGCGACGCATTAGCAGGATTGGAAAATAGCAGATTGAGAGACGTGAGGGCCGAGATGATGAGCGAGCGATTCGACGAACGGCCAGCGATTTCTAGCAGGGGGCCCAATGGACTTGACGTCGGCGGAGCGGTGCGACGCGGTAGAACATATGTGGGAGCGACGTACTGAAAGATATCGATAGCATAAAGCAAGAATTCTGTGTTCTCATCTGTGTCTGGTCGGATGTTGTGAAGCGTCGACAGGATGAGAGGCACAGTTTTTTTGTGTCCCACCAGTTCTTGCGCGTTCGGTTCCCTGACAGCGGCATTCCTCATAACAGTAAGTGCCTCCATGCTGTGTCGTCGCTTACGCTCCTCTGCGGGGGATATTGAGAACACGGCAGTGAGCTTCGCGGCTGACCCATGGCTCTGGGCGATGTACCATTCCGGCCATTCAAAGAGCGCGTCGGTCAGGCCTGGGATAGCGCGAAAAAAGAATTGTTCGTTATTGCAGAGGCGGCAGAGGCGGTCGAATGCCCAAGTGATTTCGGATTGTATTCCGGAACGGAGCGAGAGCAACATGCGATTGTTTGGTGCGGCCTCCGTGTACCATCCTGGACAACACGCCTGAGTTTAAAAGTGCTGCGACGTCCGAGACACTCACGTTCGTAGTCGTCTGTCACGGTGGGCGCTCGTTGAGGCAAAGCTTGTGATGTGGACGCGGTGGGATAGACAGAGGGAGCTGCAGGGCGATAGAGCATGGTGGAGGAAGTTGTTGTGCTGCCGGTCTTGCTCGAAAAGGTTGTCAGCATCTTGGATGTCCTGAAAGGAAGTGCCTTCTCAGCGTCCCGTGCGACGCTGCAGAACAAGCTGTCAAGCTCTAGCGCGCGCGGGTCCAACGTATTCGTGGCACGTGACAGTCGCGTCGCGTCGGTGGCGTCCCTGCGTCGCAGTAATTTTCGGGACAAACTCTACAGGTGAGAATCTCTCAACTGGATGTCCAGTCGTCGCCTATCTTACAAGATGAGGTAGTCTGTAGCTACAGGGCAGTAGGGTGGAGTGCCAATCCACACGAAGAGCAAGATCACCGGTCAAACCGTCGATGGTGTATGATGTGAAAATTGAGCTGAGTGCAGTCCAATCAAATTGATAATTGTATGCGGGGGTGGCGGGCGCCCAGATATGCAGGGTGAGCTGTATCGAAATTTTACCGGCTCGGCCGCCAGTGCAATGAGTTGTTACAAGAGAATTGCATCCTCGTGTCTTTCTACAACAGAAGCGAAGAGTCCCAACGGACTTGTCGGCTGATGGTTTCTACGCGCTTGCAACGCGCGTATGTTGTGTGCACGCGCACGGCGTCCAGCTGAAAATCGGGAGTGAGATCTGCAGGGGTGTGGCTGTGCTGACCAAGACGTTGAGATCCATGTGCTCGCGGGCGCTCAGTGTCGGCCCCGCGCTTGACTACCTTGACTCTTCATCACGAAGGGGCCGCCCACCTTTCTTCTGCACTTGAACTTGCGCGTCCTTCCACACAGCATCTCTGTTCCCCCAACATCCAGTCCTGCTGAACGTCGAGTATCTACCAATGGACGATGTCCAGATCGTCTTGAGTGCCGGCCAAAGTCCTCCGTCAACAGTGGTCGTCCTGGCCAAGGGGAACGCGTAAGTCCACGCTCAAAACGCCCTCAGCGACGTCCACACTCAGTGATATACCCATCCAGCATCTGGCTTCATCCTTTCCTCTTCCCAGCCTACGTGGCAGCAGCCTCGGCCCTGATTCTCACAGTCCGAGTCTTGTTCTCTTTCGGACCACTTAAAAAACTGCGTGAGCATTTCTGGTCCTCCGAAGAAGAGGTGGAATGGCCTATCGATTCGGACACGACAAGAACGGGCCTCATCTCTGCTGTGAGGGCACATGTGAACAAGTTCGGAGGGTCCACCATCTATCTCTTCAAGCTCACTCGACTGCTATCCGTTCTTACGTTGCTCGGTCTTTCCATCGCTACGTTCCTCCAGGATGAAGAAGGACACGCGCAACCCCCTAGTTCACTGAGCAAGCATTGGGGGAAGAAGCACAAACACCACAAAAATCACGACGATAGTCAATTCACCAAGCACGAATGGCTCGATCTCGCTCTCTGCATGACTTACGTGAGTCATTCCTTGTGTCATCCAATATCGCGCCCTGATAACTTGGAAAGTTATACGCGTCTTTCCTCGCCGTCCTTTCTGTCACAGCGACTTTCAAGCGTGCCGCTATCGTGACGCGGCACCTGTCCGTCCTGTTACTCGCAACATTCGCCATCTACGCGTACCGCGACCTCTGGCCTTTGGCAACATTCACTCAATCTCCAATTGATACACGCGAGGGACCGTTATTATGGGCTAAGATTGCCGTTCTCGGCTTCGCTGCCATCGTCCTACCTCTGACAGTACCTCGTAAATACACTCCGTATAATGTACAGGTAAGGCGTCGCCTCTGTTGGCGCTACCTGGCATGGTATTGATTCTCCTGCCCATAGGAACCGGCATCTGAACTTAACCCCGAACAAACGGCCTCCATCCTCTCCCTGTCGGTCTATGCTTTCCTGGATCCGGTCGTATTCTTGGCCTATCGTATCTCCCACTTGACTCACGATGATCTCCCCCCTATTGCCGATTACGACTACGCGAAAAACTTAGTAGGGAGAAGTTTCAAGGTAGTTTTAAATATCTTGCGCGCTGTTCATCGCAATCCGTCTGACGTCACTCGTGTCCAGCATCTGGACGTGTTTTCCGGTAGCCCTAAGCGGCATCTTTTCTGGGGATTTATGAAGATTTTCAGTAAGCGCCCCGACTTCCTCATCAAGTAGTATTCTGATGAGGACGCTTCAGCGCGTGAATACATCGCTTTGGCATTCCTCGTGATCATCAAGGTATATCAGATAATGCCTGTCATCTGCTTTACTTGTCCTCATGAAGCCATATAGGTCCTCACTGGCTTCTTTGGTCCCGTCGGGATCAATCGACTTCTAACGTGCGCGCTCTCGGGCTGTCGATATCGTGCATGACACTGATCGTATCTCATGTCAGGTATCTTGAGTCCCATGGAGAAAACGCAGTGGTTCGCCCTTGGGTTTGGATTTCGTCTCTACTTCTGGGTCCATTGGTCGGAACTCTTGCTATGCAGTGGTATATTTTTATTGCGGTGTGCATGATCTCCATAATGGGTGGCTTCCAGGACTGATCACTTTTTTCCCTGCTAGACGGGAATGCTCGTTCGCGTTGAAGGCATCATCACTCAGCTGGTATTCGAACATTCCCTCCGCATACGAATGAAAGCGGAGACCCCGCAAAGTACTGCGACTCCAGACAATAGAAGTGAGGCCAGTGTTACCCCCGATAGTGCATCTATCGTGGAGGTTACTGTCGTGGAGGAGAGTGTGGGTGGATCCAGTGACGAAACTGTCCGCGCGAATAGTCCCGGCGTTCAGTCAGCCGCGAGCAAGGGAAAGCAAAAGGCGAAAGCTCCAGACAGTAAAGAAGCCGAGCCTGCAGTGAAAGATACCGCCGCGAAGGCCAGCAACCTTGTTGGAAAGATCAACAACCTAGTGTCGACTGACTTGAGCAACATAACGGACGGCCGAGACTTCTTGTTCATAGGTGCGCCATATCGCAGCCATCGTCATCGAATTACAGTCACTGAAAGTCTTCTCAGTGATGTATATGCCCTTCCAGCTTGCCTTGTGTATCTGGTTCTTGTACACCATCTTAGGTTGGAGGTGCGCTCTTTATTGGCAGGTACCATTCTTCGTTTGACAGGATCATCAGTGCATTCGTCGGCATGGTCGTTATGATTGCCATGTTTCCCTTACCCGGTACTGTTGCCCATTTCATCCAGGGTGTACAGCAAGAAACGATGAAGAAGGCATGTACTCAGCTTCGACGGGATCATTTCAACGTACTTACTCAGTTATCTCTTTCCAGACCGATGCCCGCGTTGAAACGGTCTCCGAAAGTATGCATTGTCCATTCTGCCTCTCGTCGGATGACTTACCTGCCCGGCAGCAATGAGTGTTTTGCGCATGATCAAGCTCTTTGGTTGGGAACCCAAAATTGACGAAATGGTAGCGGAAAAGCGAGATGCTGAGCTGAAGCTCATCAAAAAGCGTCAGATCTTGAATTTGATCAATGGCAACCTGAAGTAAGTTTTCTGTCTTACCGCTTTTCGATACCTGTTCATGGTTTGTTGTAGCTACGTCATTCCGGTCATTACGGTGCGTTCCTGGTTCCTCGGAGGAAGGTTGATGTTCTTAGCTGACTCCTTGTTCAGATGATCGTCACCTTCGTGACATACGTAAGTCTGGATCATACACCGTCGGACGTGAGCTCATGATCGAATGTTCGACAGACCGGTATCATGAAGCAAAGTCTGAGACGTAAGACATTCCACCTAGTCTTGCAAGTGGAGTGGATGCTAACATGAGACACCAATTAAGCTTCCACGGTCTTCTCTTCGATGGCCGGTAGGCAATTCACCTTATTTCGCCGCTGCAATTGACTGAATGAGTCACGTAGTTTTCGATATCATGAGGGACCAGCTTCACAGTATCTTCTACATGATACCCATGTTCATCCAAGGTTTGTACAGGTTTTTTTTTGGTCACAATGTAACTCATTTTATTTCCAGCCAAGGTATCTCTTGACCGTGTCACCGACTTCTTGCAGAACACGGAGCTTCTGGATGAGTTCGCTGGTCCCGAGGAGGAAGCTGCGCGCGCTATGTTATCTGATGCTTCCCGTTTCGATCAAAAGGTCATCGGATTTGGCCACGCCAGCTTCGCATGGTCCAACGATGAACCCACAGATGGAACGTTGACCCCATCGAGAAGGAAGTTCACTTTGCGTATCGAGGACGAGTTATTGTTTAAACGAGGATGTATCAATCTCATCATTGGGCCCACCGGGTCCGGTAAGACGTCGTTGCTCATGGCGCTACTCGGTAGGCGGTCTTCTGTTTTTACTTGCTTCGTTTGCTGACCGTCGTTTCAGGTGAGATGCACTTCATTCCTTTGGGGCCCGGATCGTGGTTCCACCTTCCCAGAGAAGGGGGTGTCGCATATGCTGCACAAGAGTCATGGGTACAGAACGAGACAATCCGGGTAAGCGCATCGTTTCCGCTCGTCGAAGGCATGCTCAGCTCTGACATCACATAGGACAATATCTTATTTGGCACACCGTACGACGAAGCCCGCTACGAAAAAGGTCTGATATTCCGTTGCGGGCGGAGTCATTTCATGGCTAATGCGAACTTTAGTCGTATACCAGTGCGGTCTCAAGCGCGATTTCACTCTGTTTGAGGCTGGAGACAAGACTGAAGTTGGAGAAAAGGGCTTGACTCTGAGGTTCGCGATAATTTTCTGGTTCGTTGGCGTCGTGCTAACTTGAGACTACGGCACAGCGGTGGACAAAAGGTTTGTCGCAATAGTTTTTTTGATATGCTGATTGAAACCATACAACAACTTATAGGCTCGCGTGACCTTGGCCCGTGCCATATACTCGCCTGCTGAGACTATTCTTCTGGACGATGTTAGTCGCACATTCAATGGTCTGATTCAACCTAAACAGTGTTGCTTCGCAGGTGCTTGCCGCATTGGATGTTCACACCGCGCGGTGGATCGTCGACAAGTGCTTCAAAGGAGACCTTCTTCGCGGAAGGACTGTCCTGCTCGTGGTACGTGCCGTTATACGTCGTGCCTTTGCTATATCTGACAGACAATAAATAGACCCACAATGTAGCAATGGCGAGTCCCATCGCAGATTACGTCGTCTCTCTGGGTCTCGACGGGACTGTCGCTAGTCGTGGCACGGTGTCGGAGGCCCTCGCCAAGGACGAGATCTTGGAGGCAGAGCTCGAGGAAGAGAAAGAAGTGATTGAACAAGACAGCAAGGAGATTGACGCCGAAGAGCCCGACGCCACTGCAAAGCAGGCTGATGGCAAATTGATTCTTGCAGAGGAAGTCGCCGAGGGACACATCAGTTGGGAAGCATGTGAGTCTGATCTCTCTCGACCTCAGCATTGTCGACTGACTGACTTGCTGACAGTGAAATTGTTCTTCACGAGTCTCGGTGGTTCACACGTCACACTCTTCTGGCTCGTTTTCTTGAGTGGCATGGTCTTGTGTGATATCGCAATGTCCACTCAAACGTGGTTCATGGGTTATTGGGCGGAGCAATACGACATCGTAGACGATCCTTCACAGGTTCACATCGGATTGTGAGTACTGGCAAGACCTCCTTACTCTGAACGTGGCTGAGAAATTCGTCTAGCTATCTGACGGTCTACGTCTTGCTTCTGTTCGTTGGCATAGCGGTTTATACGATTGGCAATGCCGTCTATGTGTTTGGATCCCTGCGGGCTTCGCGGTCAATCCATCGGAAGCTCATCCAGTCTGTGCTTGGAACGACTTTGAGGTCCGTTTACTCTCTTCCGTAATGAAGTGCTTGAATACTCACATGCATACAGGTGGTTAGATACTACTCCTACTTCCCGAGTCATCACGCGGTGTACCCAGGACATCCGTGCTTGTAAGCTTATCATACTCACTACAGCAACCCATGAAACTGATGTCCTTTTCAGTGGACGGGCCTGTCGCGAACAACTTCATGTGGCTGGTTGAGCTTTCCGCCACTATGTTGATCAAGTTTGCCGCAGTCGTTGTCCTCACACCGGCGTTCATTCTTCCTGGCATCCTTGTCTCCGTCCTGGGAGGCTGGTGTGGTCAGATCTACATGGCTGCGCAGATCGCTGTCAAGCGAGAGATGAGTAATGCGAAGGCTCCTGTTCTGGGGCATTTCGGCGCAGCAATTGCTGGTCTCAGTGCGTCATCCATCTCTTCTTGACGGCTTCATGAGCGCTGACTGGGTGAACAGCTTCGATTCGCGCTTACGGGTCACAGCTTGCGTTCCGTCAGGAGTCATACAAACGCATTGATCGCTACACAAGGGCGGCGAGGACATTCTACAACCTGAACAGATGGGTCAGTCTGCGGATCGATATCCTTGGAGGTTTGTTCGCCGCTGCTCTTGGAGCGTATTTGATCTACGGCCCGGGAAGCGGTAAAGCGCTTCCATCCGACACTGGGTTTTCTCTTACTATGGCTGGTATGGTGATGAGCGCCCCTCCATCTCTCAGACTAGACATTAAGCTTCTTTACAGTCGGCTTCAGTGGTTTGATCCTCTGGTGGGTACGGGTGTTGAACGACTTTGAGGTACAGGGCAACAGGTAAGTGCACTTCTCGCTGCGTGGGAGGCGATTTGCTAATCATAGGGACAGCTTGGAGCGCATTCAAGCGTATATCACCATTGAGCAGGAGCCGAAGCCTACGAAAGAGGGTATCCCACCAGCATACTGGCCCGCCAGCGGCGACCTGAAAGTTGAGAACCTCTCTGCACGCTATTCCGAGGATGGACCGAAGGTTCTGCATGAACTGTCTTTCCACATCAAGTCTGGAGAGCGCGTTGGTGTCGGTAAGTCATCTTTACCACCACCCCGTGCTTACTCTAATCTTGCACTATCAGTTGGACGGACTGGAAGTGGAAAGGTGATCGCGAGGCTACTACTTGAACGACCGCAGACGCTAACATCAGCACACAGAGCTCTTTGACGCTGTCACTGCTTCGGTGCATCTTCACAGAGGGAACTGTCTACTTCGACGGAATTCCGACGAGCTCCATCAACCTCGACGCCCTGCGCACAAGCATTACCATCATCCCGCAAATGGTCTGTCCCACACTTTGCCCTTTTCTTATTGTTGACCCACTTACTGCACTCTCCAGCCCGAGCTGCTCAGCGGCACCCTGCGCGAGAACCTAGACCCCTTCAGCGAATACGACGACGCCGCGCTGAACGCCGCACTCCGCGCGGCCGGGCTCTTCTCCCTGCAGGCGGACGACGACGAGAGCCGCGTGACGCTCGACAGCGCGATCTCGAGCGGCGGCGGCAACCTCTCCGTCGGGCAGCGCCAGATCCTCGCGCTCGCACGCGCGATCGTGCGCGGCAGCAAGCTGCTCATCCTCGACGAGGCGACGTCCGCGATCGACTACGAGACGGACACGATCATCCAGTCGTCGCTCCGGAACGAGCTTAAGGGCGACGTCACGCTGATCACGGTCGCGCATCGCCTGCAGACGATTATGGATGCTGATAAGATTGTGAGTCGTGCTGCGTCGTGTGTGCGTGTGCTTGGTGCTGAGCGTGTCGTGTCTTGTAGATGGTCCTTGACGCTGGAAAGATCGTAAGTGGCTTGCTTGACCCTGTCGGTGTGTGCTGAGACTGATATGCGTGGTAACAGGTCGAGTTCGACACTCCGAGCGAGCTCCTGAAGAAGGAAGACGGGCGGCTGCGGTCGCTCGTGGACGAGAGCGGCGACAGGGACGCGCTCTACGCAATGGCGAACAGATCTACGTGAGAAGAGACATATATCACTATCTAGAGTGCCTTCTAGTTGAGGCATGATTCCGATCTTTCTTGCTCCTACTCACTCCGCTACTCATTGTTATGTACATACGCTGATCTGTTGTGCTGTGCGGATATAGGCTACCGTTTTTCGCATTGGTTGATGTGACATAGCAAGTAGCCGAGAAGTGCAAGCAAGAATGTACGGGTCCATAAGTCAAGGGCATAAGCAGATCACTATCAGAACTACAAAAGTCTGTGAAAGGTCCATGATAGTCCAGGGTAACGCAAATCAAGCAAGCATAAGTCCAAAGCACAAGTCCAGTCCAGTCCAGTCCAGTCCAAGGGTCCTACACCAGCATCTCGTGAATCGCCCCAATCACATTGTCCCAAAACCCATCGATCGTCTTCTTGTCGAACCCATTCTCGTCGTACCCGAGGCTCACCCACAGCCGCCCGGCGAACGTGTACCCAAACAGCAGCATCCCGCTGTGCCGCTGGCGCGAGCCCGTCGTAAGCGTGTGCAGCTGGATATCCGGGTACACCGCGTGCTTGTACATCCCGTCAAGGTTCCCCAGCATCGACAGCCCCAGCAGCGCGACCGACGGTGGGCGCTCGACCTCCTCCTTTGTCTTCTCCTGTGGTCGCGGCGGCGGTGGCACGTACGTCCCGGCGTCGCGCGCGTCGTCCTCGCGCGCCCACGCGCGGCTCTGTCGGCCGCGCTTCACCGCCATCTCGCGGTTGCGCGCGACGAGCAGCGGGCTCTTCGCCGCACGCGCGCTCTGCTCCTTCGCCATGCGCGCGCGCAGCCAGAACGTCTGCTCGTTGCTGCACGCCGCGGGCAGGAAGTTTGGGAGGATGACGTTGAAGTAGCCGACCGCGAGGAACCAGTACGAGGTGTCGACGCGCGGCGGGAGGAGCGCGGGGCGCACGTTCATCGCGGCGTACATCATCATCGGCAGCGCCTGCTTCTCGCGCGGGGACATGCGCGCCCACGCGACGTTGCAGACCGCGAAGAGCGCGGACGCGATGGAGACGCCGTGCGCCTTGCACTTGGCGAGCATGCGCTTCGTCAGCGCGGCGTCGAAGGGCACCGTCGGGACGACCGTGTGGCGCTCGGGGTCTGCGCGGCGCGGGAACGCCTGTCCGCCCTGGGTGTGTGCGCGGTGATAATGTCAGTGCCACTGTGAGAGGGGGACAGGCGGAATGTACGCACGATCTGTCTGCGCGCGTCGTTCTGGAAGTCGACGCGCCCGACGGCGCGGCGGAGGCGGCCAGGCTCGTCGGGCAGGCGCTCCTCCATGCTCGCCGGGAGTGGGGAGCTCTATAATTATCCCACACAGCCGTCAGAACCCGTCAGGTATTTCAAATCAGGAAAGGGTGAGCTTACGCCCTCCGGGGCAGGCGCCGCCCACCGTGCACGCCACTCGGCTTCTACGAGCGCGTCGAGCTCCGCTTGCGTGAGCTTCCCGCCGACAAGCGCGAAGAACTCGTTCGCGAACGTGTGGAGCGCCATGCCATCTCCGATCGAGTGCGCGGCGCAGATGAAGAGCTCGTAAGAGGACGTAGGCTCCGGGGTCGCGTGATCCGGAGGGTGGGAGAGCGGCTGGCCGAGCAGAGGCGTCTGCGGGGGCGTGGGCAGCTGGCTGCCCGTCGGGGTGCGGGAGACGATCAGATACGAGAGGCGGTCGTGCGACAGCGTGCGCGGGCCGTTCAAATAAGCCTCGATCAGATCTGGGGCGGCAGAGTGAGCACTCCACGGAAGAAGTGATGGAAGCGAAGCGGCGCACCTTCCTTGGTGCGGAAGGTGTACTCGAGGTGCTTGTCCGCGCTGTCGAGCGCGTCGCTAGGCGACGCCGGGGGCGCGAAGCTGGTGGCGCGTGGCGCGCGTCAGAACGATTGTGCGTGTATGTGACGGGGAAGCGAAGCACGCACACGAAGCGGACGTCATCGTAGCCACGCATATCGACGCGCGCCGCGAGCAGCGGGTGGCGCATGCGCAGGATCGCCCAGACGGCGCGCACGCGGGCCCAGTGCAACAAGCGGTCGGGTGCATCGAGGCCGAGGTGCAGATACCTGCGAGAGCCGTTGGTCGCGTGAGCGCAGCGGGGGAGTGTGAGACGCACATGTCGTTCACGCCGTTTGCACGAGACGGCAGGAAGTAGGAGAGCTCGCTGTCGCCGAGTGGCCTCTCGTAGCGTATCTTTGCAGTGGATGGCCCCGGCTCCGAGGGCGCGCAGCTGCTCACGTAGTCTGGCTCCTCATCTGAAAGATCTGGGGACGGGAGCGAGTTGAGGACGGACATGAAGGGTATGCGAAGGCTCAGGAGCGAGGGATCCAGAGGAGAGCGGTCGACGAGGGCCGTCGGATGGCCAGAAATATAAGGCAGAACTAGGAATCGCGAAGGCTAGCTGGAGAGGCATATAGCTGGAGATTGGATCTTGCAGACAGGAGGTGCGATCGGTCGATGACGGCGAGCCGCGTTTGAATTCGCCCAGTATGAGGCATCCATACGGCAGCGCAACGGCAGCACCTGGCAGCTCCACCCTGCGCCCGCTGAGCCGGGAAGGGGTCATGATAGCGCATGGCATGATACTGACTTGCGATGGACCGTCGTATGAGCCTGGGGAAGGGTGTATCCGAGCGTGGCCAGTGCACTGACAGGACTTGTCACAGAGGCCCTGGGGTCCCCGGGAGAGAGCGCCAACGGGAGGACAGATGATCTGAGTTGCGGCAGGGCGGCGTGCAGAGTGCGGCCTGAGAGATGTTGCAGCTGTGGTGGATGGCCGCTCGTCATGCTCTCGCTGTCCGTCCCAATCAGGCAGCCGTGATCGACACGCATATTTCAAATATTTTAATTGCATCCCATTTATAGACATCGGGCCCCACTCCGACCTCGGCTCTCCGGCTTCTTGCTGTCAATTTGTCCGTTCATCCAAGTCCGAGTGTGTGCTACCAGCTGCTACCAGTCCGTGACGCTCGTCTGCTCTCTCACACCTTGCCTTCCTCCATCTCCTTCTCGGGCGCCTCCCACACAACCTCCTTTGCTCGCCTCTCTTCCTTCCCCATCGACTCCACATCCACAGGTCGTGCAGGCGCTGTCTCTCCCGCCTTCACCCATGTGTAGTACCTGTCCGGATCACTTCCGTCAGCCCTTCCCTGCACCTCAACGGAATTGTCTGCCTACATTGTTCCTGAGAGGATCGTCGTAATCGAAACCATCCGATTCCTGCCAGCACACACTCAGCTCTATTTCCAGACCTCGCCAGGAAAAATACTGACAGAGTTAGCACGTCATGGAACAACCATACCCCCAACAGCGTCTGGATCACAGACCGCGCCGCCTAAATCCGTTCCACCTCAGCATCGTCTCATCATATCAGCACGATCGATGAAAGGCACTCACGCTAGAGAACATGTGCGTGATCGGGCTCGTCACCTTGATGCTCAGCAGCCCTGCAATGCACAACAGGAACCCGAATACGCCTGTGACCAGGCTGCCCCACACAAAGACGTGCATGTCGCGATCCGCGTCGCGTGCCATCGCAAGCACGCGCCCGGGCTCGCCGTGCAACAGCACGAACGGCAGCACCATGACCGCCGAGCCCGCGTTGGTCCAGTACGCAAGCTGTATCGTGCTGTTGTTGCAGTGCGGGAGCGACGCCTTGACGAGCACCGAGTGAATCGCGATGAACAACGCCGAGAGCACGCCGTAGAAGAGGGCGAGCGTCGACGGTACAGCGGACGTCGGGAGCGCGCCCTCTGGGGCGATGCCTATGAAGAAGCCTGCTGCGACGACGGTCGCGGCGACGAGCACGCGTATGGCCGGCGAGGAGTGCGTCACCGCGGAGGAAACGGCGATTGTGAGCGGCAGCACGAGGCCTCGGGCGATCTAACATGCACGGATGAATGAGTCAGCAAGGGCAGGCGCGCAGGGCGGGTCGCGTGCACCTGGAAAAACGAGGCCTCGACATCGCGGAGGCAGAGCGTGTTGAACACGAGCCCGACGATGTTGACGGAGACGACGGGGACGAGCTTGCGGGCGGTGTGCAGGTCCCAGCGGGGTATCTCTATCTTTGCCGAGAACAGCGCTGTGAAGTGGAGGAGGATGACCGCGATGACGAGCTGAATGAACAGAAAGAGGAGAGGCACGTCCGGGGATGAGTTGAGGACGGCCTTGTTCCTGAGGGAGAGGTCAGTCTAGACCGGATACAATGTCGGCCGGACGCACACAAAGACCATCTAAGCGGCGTCGGGGCGGTGGGGGGCGTGGTGAGCGATATGAATGATAAACTGAATGGGAGGCTGAGACGCACGACTAGGGCGGCCATCATGTAGAAGGAGACGACAGCGGCTATGCGAGCAGTGGAGGGCTGCCGGGCGTCCATGGTGGGCGGATTCGGACGGGAGAGACTGGGGGGAGGAAAGAGGGCATTGTGGGTGCGGGAGTATATAAGAGAGGGATAATGGGAATTGAGTAGTGCACGGCAGAGGATGTCGGCTGGGGAGCGCAAGGACAGAACGGGACCGGCTGAGATCTGAGGGGCGGTGGATCGGGGCGGCGGAACCCGGCAGTGGGGCCTGGATCTGAGATCTAGGGCAGCGATAATAAAATAAACGCTGGAAATAATCGGATCTGGACGTCGACGGCCAAAGGCAGCGCAATCAGCCACTGGCTAGGACTCCGACAGGAGTCTCGATGGCTGTCACTCCCCTCCGAAACAGGTCACCCAACAAGTCACCAACCATGTTTTTTCGCGCCCTTATCTCCCAGACAATATCCCCTCCTTGTCCTCTCCTCCGTCCACCATGGCTGAACTCAAGCCGTCTCTCTCCCTCGAGCGACTCCAGCGTCTCGACCAGGCCATGCCGGACTCCGCCGCATCGCTCCTCGGCTTCGACGATCGCGACAAGGGCCTCCCTGCGCGCCTCGCCAGATACAGGCCCTCCCACTGGTCTCGTCGCAGGTTCCTCGTCGCAGCTGGTTCTGTCCTCGCAGCCCTCACCATCCTCGCCCTCTCCTTTTACTCCTTCCATCAGTCGCCCCCGCCACTCACGCTCGTCGACGAGTATCTGCCCCCAGCCCACTCCAACAGACTCGACGCCCTCGTAGGACCACCCACCCAGAAGTTCAGGGGTCCGTCTCCATCCCGATCCCAACCCTTCCGTCTCTAACCTCCGAACAGACAACCTCCGCAATGACACTCAATACATGTCTTCTTTCATCTCGGCCGGCTGGAGTGCGTGATCTCACTTCCCTTCTCGTCCCTTCTCACACTCACCCGATCCTCCCAGCAAACGACGTGATGACATATGTCCGCCCTCTGTCCCCCGCTAGCCTCATACGTCTTTCCTGCTGACACTTGCTTTCTGATCGTTTGCAGGGCAACCTCATCTATCTCGCTATGATCACTCAGCGTGTCCCCATCATCGGCAACTTTACGCCCTCCCATATCGGTGGCGATGCCGGCACCGTTCCCTTTTCCGAGGTCTTTGACATTGACTACCTCAGCAAAGCCATCGGCTCTCCCGTCCTCGAGTGGTCCGACGTCAAAGACCCGACCAGCGAGGAAATCGATGATCTCGGCTGCTGGAGCGTCTGGCAGGCTGTCCAGACGCGCGAGTCCGAGCCCCGCTTCACCAATGCCCTTGAGCTCTATGGTCTCGGTATGTGCCTGCCCTACCCATGTCGCTCTCATCCTGATGAATGGAATGCAGACATATCGTACACCGCGGGGCCCCTGTCTTTGCAGAAGATTCCAGGCTACGAGCACGATCCGCATGCTCACTTTTGGTCCATCGCGGCCCTGACATACCCCTCTGGGCGCGAGGCCGCCCTCCAACCGCCACAACCATCCAAGGTCCACGGCGCGCTACTCCCACCGGACGAGCAGCTGGCCTGCTTCGACTATCTATACTACGTCTGCGCGCACCAGGTTGGTGGCCCCCTTCGCTCCACATGTGCATATGCCATTGCTAATCTTGGGTCTCGATGTGCTGGCAGTCTTTCGAATACGAGTACGACCTAAGCCCCGCATGGCGGTTCGTTGTGAAGAACTTCCGCTTCACAAGCCGTCTGCAGTCCATCGCAGAGGGCTATCTCAAGCGTATGTTCGGTGTACCCGAGGACGGCCCGGTCCCTCCGGTGAGTCCACCTCTGCCCGCGTTAACGCAGTCACTCTGATCACCCGCTCACTCTCGTACGCAGTACGTTGCAATCCACGCGCGCCGGGCGAATGACTTTTCGGTTTATTGCGGAGACGTGCCGCGTGCGGACTGCTTCCCCACCATGAACGTTTACGCGCGGCGCATCGCGGAGGTGCAGGAAGACACGCGCGCGCGTCTCGGCGTCGTGCCGGAGCACGTTATCATGCTCAGCGACGAGCGCGACCCCGGCTTCTGGGACGCCGTGCGCACGATGGGCTGGTACACGCCAGACCACACCGCCGAGGACACCGTTGCCAATTACGGGCGCTGGTGCGTAGCGCGGTTCTCCCACGCTCTGCCATCCTCTGACGTTGTTGCGTAGGTATCCATTGCTTATCGACGCTGTCATCCAGGCGTCCGGACTTGGCTTGGTGGGGACGGACAGGTCGACAATGTCCTTGTTGGCAGGGCGCCGCGTCCAGGACTGGAATGGAGGCGTGTATCTCAACGTCAAGTGGGGCACACCTCATGCGGACGACCACTAGCGCTTTCCTTTATTTTGGGATGGATTCTGTTCTCTTGGGTAAATTGTCTCTTGCACTACGTGGACATTCCGCGCGGCCCTTGTATAGCGCCTCCATAGACGCGGAGCCGACGCCGCCGCAGCTCGTTGCCTCACATACTTATGTACTGACTGTCACACATCCTCCACACTCCGCAACACGCGCACGAATAGTAGAGTAAATAGCTCCGGAGCAGCTACTCTAGACATTGTACATAATGTGCTCCTGTAATTATTGCTTCTCATCATCACACAACTGGCACCGACTGTGGGGAGGGCGGCCGTACCTAAAGCGAACGAGTCACGCAGGCTGTCGAGTTCTGTCGATGTCGCGATACCGAGGCCGTGTGATGTGCAATGTGCAATTCTAATTGCACACCCTGGACGCGAGCGCGCGGTGCTGTCACATCGATAGGAGCTGCGCGCCGGTGTCTTTCGCCCGCTTCGGCGCCGCTCCCGGGCCTCGCTGCGACAATAGACCCGTATGTATGTCCGAGAGCCCGCAGGCCTTGCGCTCGTCATAAACACGCCCCCCGCCTGCGCCTCAGAGTCTATTAATGCGCGATAAAGTGCTCAAAGGCCGGGCTCTACAGCCCACAGTGCGAACACGTATCATCGCATGCGCCATTGGTGTGTAGGGGCTGGGGATAGTGCAAGAACTGAGGATAGCTCAGGCGCCGCGGCCTTCTCAGGCGCATGCGCAGGCGCGTCTGGACGCATGTGCAGACGCATCTAGACGCATGTGCAGCGGTGTCGAGAAGGCCGGCATGGGGCTCGCATCATGACGCGACGCGCTGTATAAGGTTTTTGGCGGGTTCCTTCGCCGCCCTCGCGCCCTTGCGGCCGAGCACCTGGGGCGACGGCGTAGAACGCGCGCTGACGTCGGTGGACGCGGCCTGAATAGAAGCGGAAGCGCCGAGGCGAGGACAATCATGGATTCGAATTGCATTCGCACTGTGACTGTATCTGATGCACTGTGGTTTGATAGGCTGTGGGCGTGACAGCGGTGGGTCCCCGCGGGGCAACGCAAGCGTGCAGGCGAGCCTTCGAAAAAGACGTACGCAAGCCTTCGGAAAGGACGCACGCGGGCCGTCGGAGAGGACGCACGCGAGCCTTCGCGGGAGGACTGATGCGGGCGTTCGTAGCGACTAATGCCGGCTTCGCAGGACCGAGTCACCAGCTGCACAGGACTTCCGCCACCCTTGTGATGGGAGAAGCGCGTCACAGCAGGAACCTGCAACTTGACGGAAGGGTACGTACCTTCGCGGCTTGGCCTCGACGACTCGACGGCCAGGGGTGGCGATACGGAGGGGCTTGTCAGGTCACAGAAGCGGGTTCATTGCGGCGTGCAGGGGCTGAGGGAGAGGCGGGTGACGGTTGGCGGGATGATGGCAGGTTGAGAGATTTGCATGGAAGCATTAGACGTGGGCAACGCAGTTCGCAGTGCGGGGTCCGGGGCGGAGATCAGGAATAAGTTATGCGCGTGAGGATTTCATTTGTGCAGGCGATGATGGGTGATTGAAGCGATCGGAAGCGTGCGTGAGACAAAGAGGCGAGTGCGGCGAGGTCAGGCGAGCAGGCAGGGTTGGTGTGGGGGCGCATCACGGACGCGCCCGGTCCATAGGGATCGCGGTGCGCATTCTGATGAGGTTCAGAAGGGTGGCCGTCACATGCATATTCACCTTGTACGCGCGGCCGATGCCCACGAGATACCCATTCATGAAGTCGATTTCGGTGTGGCTTCCTCCTCGGACATCCGCAAGCATCGACGAAGTGTTATGTTTCGTAAGTCGCGCGACCGACAGACATTCCTCCTCCAGCGCTTTGGCCCGGAGCGCCGGCGACACGCGACTGAGGCCCATGCGCACCCTGTTCAGACGCTCCTTGATCTCGCTATTGACCCCAGTGCATGTGGGCTGATACCCCTCGTCGTCCTCCTGCGCCTGCAGTGCAAACGCCGTCGCCGCCTCGGCGCACACGCGCTGCATGATGCGCCGGCTCGCCTCCGTCTCGAACACGTCGCCGTTGCGGCAGTCCATGAGCGCGGTGAGCGGGTTGATGACGGAATTGACGACGAGCTTGCGCTTCAGCGCGACCACGACGCGTGAGATGGGCTGCCACTTCGCGCCGAGGCCTCTGAGGCCCGACAGCGCCGCGACGGTGTTGCGCAGGGAGAGGTAGCGCGCGTCGCCTTCCTCGTCCGCGCGCGCGATGTCGTCCAGCGAGAGCGGCCGGTCTTCGAAGGGCGAATCGCGGGCGTTGAAGCTCGCCTCGAAGTCACGCCCGTTCGGGTCGCCGGTGATGCCGAACGTCAGAGAGCCGACGCCAGCGTGGACGGTGTGGAAGTAACCTTTGGTCCACGCGCCGTTCGTGTTGCTCGCGACGATGAAGTGCGGTCGCTCCTTCGGGTTGCGAAACACCTTCTCCAGCAGCTCCTCATACACACCCATGCCATTGTTGAGGAGAACGATGGTGCTGGAGGGTTTGAGTCGGGGAAGGAGAGCTTCGATGGCGGGAACGACAGAGTACGCCTTGGTCGTGACGATGAGCGACTCGATGTCAGCCGTTGTTTTGTAGTACGGTCGATATGCTTTTTTAACCAGTATATGTTTCTCGCGAAATGACTTTGGGAGCGGGTGCAAGCGCTTGGTGGTAGGTTTGAACACCTCTGAGATGAACCCTCTCGAGGTCTGCAAGATGCCGTCGAGCTCAATCTTGATGCTGTTCTTGAAACCTTCAGCCTTGAGTGCCCATCGCGGCTTCTTGTGTATGAGCACCACACTGTGTGGACGGGGGAGGGTGATGCGAAGATGGTGGGCAATGAGTGTGCCGATGGGTCCGATGCCGATGACATGAAAGCGCATGTCGTTTGGATTGCGACTCTTCCTCTTTTTCCTCTCCTCTGCGCAGCCCGGTGGTCACTTCTGTGATGGAGGTGGTCGGTCGGTCAGAGCGAAAGCTGCATCGTAACGGTTGAGTCTGTGGACAGAGTGATTGGAGGAGAGTCGAAGACGCGACGTGAATACGAAATATTTAGACGCCCGTTGCCGCCGGCACAATTCGTCAAGGCGCGGCCGCTCCGCATGGTCTTCGAATTTACTGGCGATTTTCCTGATGATTTTCCATGCGTTCCTTGATGGTGAGCATGACAGAGCATGACTCGCAGTACAAGCGTCGGACCCGGTAACAGACTCCCTGAATCGACTGGTCGTCAAACTGCGAGTTCGACAAAGCTCAACACCTCTCGTCTCGCTCCGCTGTAGTGCGATCGTTCGGTTCTGCGACACGTCGACTGGCCTGCAGCCATGCACGATACCCAGATCGTCCTGAGCCCTGGTAAGCCTACGGCGCCAGGTGCGGACTGGGGGTGAGCTCTCTCCCGTCGTGTCAGGAAACCGTCATACTCAATCCAAGTTCTGGAGGCTCCCTCTCGTCATACCGGCCTACATTGCAGCGGCTTCAGCCTGTCTCCTTGCCATCCGCATTATTCTTGCCTTTCTTCCTCGCATCACGCATTCCGCCTTCGTACGTTCAACAGATGAGGTGGAGCGGCACGAAAGCGGTGCGAACACGGCGCCCGTGGACCAAATGGAAGCACACGTACGGAAGTATGGAGGGTACACCGTATTCTTTTTCAAGATGGTCCGTTTCATAGCTGTCATCGCGTTGGTCGCGTTGTCCGTCGCAACTGTCTACCGGGACGACAAGCTATGGCGTAACGGCGCTTTGAACGAGTTTCCAGGACGGGCTCACGCGCAGAGCCATTTCCGCGACCTAGTCAACAAGGCCAAGGTGTCAGATGAAGTTTCGCTCTGCATCGTATACGTGAGCAAATACTATAATTCACCAACGTGGCCCCTGACCGAAGATCCTCGTAGTCATACGCGTCTCTCTTGGCTCTTCTGTCTCTCACAGTCAGCTTCAAGAGCTCCATCGTTTTAGAAAGCCATCTGAACGTCGTCCTGCTTACAATTTTCGCGGTTCTTGCTTATCGTGACCTCTGGCCGTTGGCAACGTTCACCTTGTCACCCGCCGATGGCGAGGGAGCTTTGTTATGGGTGAAAATTGCCCTTCTAGGTTTCGCGTCCATCGTGATTCCTCTGACTATGCCGCGGAAATATATACCGTACGACCCTCAGGCTAGTTCATTTTCGAGCATCGGCAGAATCAGGACTCATTCTATCGTGTAGGAACTTACCTTGGAGCCTCACCCAGAACAGACAGCATCCATTCTCTCATTGGCCACGTACAGTTACTACGATCCCATTGTCCTGTTGGCCAACCGTATTCCCCATCTGTCGCAGGACCTACTGCCTCCGATAGCCGATTATGATTGCGCAGAGAACTTGGTTCAGCAGAGTTTCAAGGCAGGATTAGTTCTAGTTGACGTTTGAGTAGGGCTTACATCGAGTTGTCATATAGCATTTGGACGTCTTCTCCGGGGCCCCGAAGCGACACTTCTTCTGGGGAATCGTGAGAGTATTCGGTGCGTTGTCAAACTAAATAGCTTCGACCGAACGTCTGAGCTGAAGTACGGTTCTAGCGCGTGAATATGTTACCTTAGCTGTCTTGCTCGTCATCAAGGTAGGTTGGCTCTCAAGTGTGCGCGCGACCCAATGGCTCATGTCTGCAGGCTCTCACCGATTTCTTTGGGCCTCTCGGGATCAATGGACTTCTCAGGTTAGTGGATAGCTTGACAATCGCAGTTGGTATTGACTGTATGTCGTTAGCTATATTGAAAGTCAAGGTAATGGAGCGATTGTCCGGCCTTGGGTCTGGGTTGCCTCGCTACTTTTGGGCCCTCTAGTCGGCTCTCTCGCATATCAGTGGTATACTTTCCTGACGGTGCGCGCATACGGTCTCATGAAAGACGATCCACGATTGATGAGGCTACCCAGACTCGCGTGATGGTACGCGTAGAAGCCATAATCACCCAACTAGTCTTCGAGCATTCCCTCCGCGTTCGGATGAAAGCCGAAATCCCCGACAGCCCCACTCCTGACAGTAGGAGTGAGGCGAGTGGCGCAGACACAGATAGAGCGCTGGAACCCGAAAATCCTGCAGGGGATGACGTTGCTTCTGATGGTCAGGCCGATGCTGATACGACTCAGAACAACGACAGCGAAGGAAACAGAAAATCGAAGCAATCCGACACAAGGGAGGGCGGGGCTGGCAGGTCTGATGCAGTCAAGACGAGCAATCTTGTTGGTAAAATACACAACTTAGTGTCGAGCGACCTGAGTAATATCACCGACGGCAAAGACATACTGCAATTGGGTGCGTCGTGACTTCCATAGCGATCACGATCTAAAGCGAGCTGACCCTTTTACAGTACTTTTTGTGCCTTTCCAGATTGCCATTTGCATCTGGCTCTTATACAGGTTTCTAGGCTGGAGGCGAGTGCCTTTCTTGGCGCAATTTCCCGTTACTTGACAGAATTTCAGTGCATTCGTAGGTCTGGCCACCATGATCGCACTCTCCCCTGTTCCCGGTCGAGTCGTCCAATTGACGCAAGGCCTTCAAAAGCGGGCTATGGAAAAGGTGCGCACATACCATCAAGATGGACTGCCCTTGGTCACCGAACGTGTCGCTTTACAGACCGATGCGCGTGTACAGACTATCACGGAATGTCGGTATTCAATTTCCCCCTCCTTCATCGAATTTTCACCGTTTGGCAGCTATGGGTGTACTGCGTATGATCAAATTGTTTGGCTGGGAGCAGAAAATCGACGAGCGTGTGGCTGAAAAGCGCCTTGCCGAGTTGGACCTGATCAAAAAGCGTCGGTTTTTATCAATGTTGAACCACGTTCTGCTCAAGTAAGCTCCATCTAGCTCTCCTTTTACACAGTCCTGTTAACGGTGTCGCTATAGCTCTTTCGTCCCTCTCCTCATCGTGCGTTTTGCTTCTTGAATTTGGCAGGATCGATTGATATCACCTATTCACAGATGGTTGCCACTTATGGGACTTACGTGGGTTGCAATTGCGATGTTCTCGGACGCAGCATGCTCACATCATTGACAGACTGGCATCATGAAGCAGGCCCTGAAACGTGAGTGATCGCGAAGAGCGATGATGAATGCAAAGGCGCACTGACCATTCTGCAGCTTCCGTTGTATTTCCTACCTTGGCCGGTTTGTTCATCTTCCATCCCGCACGTCGAGATGCTCAAACGCATTTCTGCAGTCTTCGACTTACTGAGGGATCAATTCCACAAGTTATTCTACATCATCCCTTCAATCACTCAAGGTCAGTACGATTTATGGATAGTCCGAGGCAACGGAAATCGTGTCTAACGCTCTCCGTAGCTAAAATTTCCCTGGACCGCGTCACGGACTTCCTGCAATGCACCGAGCTTTTGGACGAATTTTCTGGATCTAGGAACGACCGGGTATTAACCGAGGGCGGTGAGGGAGCGATTGGTATTGGAAAGAACTCTAGCTTCACTTGGTCTGCAGCTGAGGGGTCTGCGACTCCTTCGAGACGCAGGTTTGTCTTACGCATTGAGGACGAGCTAGTGTTCAAACAAGGCTGTACAAACCTGATCATTGGTCCAACTGGTTCGGGGAAGACCTCGCTGCTCATGGCGCTACTTGGTAAGCGCCCTCTTTTACTTCACGCCGTTCTTGTTGATTGGTAAACCAGGCGAAATGCACTTGAATGCGTCGGGTCCTGGATCTTGGTATAGTCTGCCGAGGAAAGGCGGTGTTGCATACGCAGCCCAAGAGGCGTGGATTCAAAATGAAACGATCAGAGTGAGCCGTTTGAGTGCGTGTGAGTCTGCAATTTCTAAAGACAGAGCAGGACAACATTCTGTTTGGCACGCCGTACGACGAGACGCGATACGAGAAAGGTATTTTAGCCTGCAGGAAACCGGGAGACCATCATGTTATTGACACATCATAACAGTCATCTACCAGTGTGGCCTCAAACGGGATCTCAATCTGTTCGACGCTGGTGACCAAACAGAAGTCGGTGAGAAGGGCTTAACATTGAGGTGCGTCAATCGGGCGATAGTCCACTTGAGCTGATCTCAGTGTATTCCTTTCTAGCGGTGGACAGAAGGTGTGCTGTTTTCGTAGCGTCATGACTACTTTCGATTTGCTCAGTTTGTTATAGGCTCGCGTTAGTCTGGCACGCGCTGTCTACTCACCAGCCGCGACGATTCTTCTGGACGATGTCAGTCTTTTTTGTACCCAATGACACGGACCGGCACTCATTCGTGATAAGGTCCTCGCGGCTTTGGACGTGCATACCGCCCGATGGATTGTCGACAAGTGTTTCAAGGGAGACCTTTTACGCGGAAGGACAGTCCTACTAGTGGTAACGTATTACCATTTTCTATGATACACATGGACCTGACTTCGTCTCAGACGCATAACATCGCGATGGCGAGCCCAATCGCAGACTACGTCGTCTCGTTGGGTCTCGACGGGAAAATTGCCAGCCGTGGCACTGTGTCGGATGCGCTGGCCAAGGATAGAACGTTGCAAGCAGAAGTCGCACAGGAAGCAAAACAGATTGAACACGACAAGGAAGAACTGGACCCTGAGGAACTGGATGTTGCAGTCAAGCAAGCTGAAGGCAAGCTCATCATCGCGGAAGAGGTTGACGAGGGGCACGTCAGCTGGGCAGCATGTATGCCTGATCCACGACTCATTATGGCCGACTGACCGAGCTCGGACTTAAGGGAGGCTGTTCTTCGCAAGTCTTTCCGGGTCGTATGGCGCTCTTTTCTGGCTCGCGTTTTTGGGCAGCATCGTGTTTTCGGAAGTTGGACTCTCGTTCCAGATGTGGTTTATAGGCTATTGGGCCGAACAGTACGATGTGCATGACGATCCTTCCGAAGTTCACTTCGCCTTGTGAGTTAAGACATGCTGTTCTGATTCAGCAGCTAACTTACCTACTTCCAGCTACCTGACGATCTATGTACTGCTGCTAGTCGTCAGCATTTCGGTATACACAATGGGGTACACCACGTACATGTTTGGAAATCTGAGGGCGTCTAGGAATATACATCGGCAACTGGTCCAGTCCCTTCTGAATACCACTCTGAGGTCGGGCTCATCGTCGTGTCTGAGAGCACAGAACCTGATTGTTTGTCAGATGGCTTGACACTACGCCAGCTTCGCGGGTTATCGCTCGCTGCACTCAAGACATTCGCGCCCGTATGCCATTTTCACCCCTTGCACGAAGTCAGACTGAGTAGTACACACAGTCGATGGGCCGCTTCAACAGGCCTTCTCTGCTCTCACGGACATTGTCCTCACCACGGTGGTGAGGTTGGGCGCAATTGTCGTCCTTACACCCGTTTTTGTGATCCCAGGCATCCTCAGTATACTGTTGGGCAGCTGGATAGGACAACTTTACATGAAGGCACAACTCTCTGTCAAGCGCGAGATGAGCAATGCGAAAGCCCCAGTTCTCGGACATTTTGGTGCTGCCATAGCCGGACTCAGTATGCTCTGCGTCTATCCAAACCGGAAGGCTGACATTGACCTAATGAACGCATGCAGCCTCTGTCCGTGCTTATGGGGCGCAATTTGCTTTCCGGAAGGAGTCATACGCACGCATCAATCGTTACACCAGGATGGGGAGGACGTACTACGACCTGAACAGGTGAAGCTTGATGTATATAGTATCTTCAGAGATATCGACGACTGAAACTTCCTGTAGATGGATCGGCCTGCGGATTGACCTTCTTGCTGGTCTGATCACGTCCGGTCTGGCAGCCTACCTGATCTATGGGCCAGGGAGCAAGACAGCACTTCCGTCTGACACCGGGTTTTCCCTCACTATGGCAGGTATATACCCCTGTCCTTGCATGTCATAGTTCTGTGCTAAAATCTCCGTTGACAGTCAGCTTCAGCTCAATGATTCTGTGGTTGGTGACCATGTTCAATCAGTTTGAGGTACAGGGTAATAGGTACGCATTCCTTAAATCGTCGTGCGAGGAGCTCACTGAAATATGTCGTTAGCTTGGAGCGTATTTACGCCTACACGCAGATAGAGCAAGAGCCCAAGGCAACGAAGGAGGGCGTGCCACCTGCGTATTGGCCTTCCAGCGGAGATCTTCGAGTTGAAAAACTGTCGGCACGCTACTCAGAAGTGCGTGTGTCTGGGCATCGCAATCCTCGCTGTCTCATTGAACATATTTTCAAAGGACGGGCCTAAAGTCTTGCATGACGTGTCGTTTCATGTCAAGTCTGGGGAACGGGTTGGCGTCGGTAAGTTGATTTGTCTATTGCTCTCTGCCAGTGCTTTGCCGATGACGCTTTGCAGTTGGAAGAACCGGAAGTGGCAAGGTAAAGGAAACGAAACAATTTCCGTGCCTACACTTTCTCACGTTGCTCACTACTCTCTAGAGCTCGCTGACGCTGTCTCTTCTTCGTTGTATCTTGACCGAGGGTGAAGTTTTCTACGACGGACTGCGCACCAGCACCATCAACCTCGATGCTTTGCGTTCCAATATCACTATTATCCCACAGATGGTAACGCATTGCGGTAACTGCCTTGCCCACCTAAATTGACCTCTTGATTTTAGCCGGAATTGCTCAGTGGTACTCTGCGCGATAACTTGGATCCATTTGGCCAGTACGAAGACGCCACACTGAACGGCGCACTCCGTGCCGCCGGCCTCTTCTCACTGCAGACCGACAATGAGGACAATCGCATCACGCTAGACACCGATATATCGAGCGGTGGAGGTAATCTGTCTGTTGGCCAGCGCCAGATTCTCGCCCTTGGGCGCGCTATCGTGCGGGGAAGCAAGCTATTGATATTAGACGAGGCTACTTCAGCGATCGACTACGAGACGGACACCATCATCCAGTCCTCTCTCCGCCATGAGCTGAAAGGCGATGTCACTGTGCTCACGGTTGCACACCGCCTGCAAACCATCATGGATGCTGACAAAATAGTAAGCCTCCCCACCCTCGTCCTATCGTCTACTCCGCATGTTCAACTTGTCCTATAGATGGTCCTTGAAGCCGGTCGAATGGTGAGTGTGGGATCCGATTCGTTACTGACCTATCATATGACTGACATCTGTTACTGCTGCCAGGTTGAGTTCGATAAGCCCAGCGAACTTCTCAAAAAGCCTGACGGGCGTTTACGTTCCCTCGTCGATGAGAGCGACGATAAGGATGCGCTCTACGCGATGGCCGCCGGATCTAGGTAGAGCAGCACTGAGGTTTAACACTAGACTGGCGGAGAACCCGTTATTATTCGATCGTATTTGGGCGAGAAATTTGCATGGCGGACTTGAGTCGGATGCACGCTGAGCAGAAGTCCGATTAGTGACCAGTGTACGCGCGGACGCGGCCAATCCCCGGCTTCGGTGCTACGATGATACGTAGACTGCTTCTGGAAGCCCTGTCCAAACGGTATTGAGCCAATTGCTCGAGTATCACACTCATTTCATCCTCCCGTTCCTCGACTAGTTGGAGGGATTTTTTGCTGGGTCCATTGTGGAGTGCGGAGAGCTGCTGAGGTAATGGGCCCACGAGCCAACGTGACTGGACGCGTCGAGGGCCCAGACCGCACTGGACGCGCGACGCGTCGCGCTACGTCCTCGACATGCCCGTCGACGTTCGGTGAATGTCCGGAGAAACATCCATCTCCATGATTCAGTCCCTCGATGCTTCGAGAAGTATCCAGGCCGCACAAATTCCGCAGAACAGCGCGCGGACAGCAACGGACCGTCCCAGCGCGCCGGCAGAACCGTCGAGCTAGACCGCGCTCAACGATGTTCCCTGGATGTTCCTAACAAGCAAGTGCCGTCCGCCAGCTGACCACTTTCTCAGGTCCTGATAACTTCAGTATAAAAGGTAGGCTGCCAGGTGCGATGGTTATCAGCAGAATCTTTCTTCCTCACGCACACACAATCAGCCCCAAAGACCTCTAACAACATGAGTATCGTATTGAAGCGAACAGGACAGAAGGTAAGCCACGATCGTTGTATATATCCTAGCCTATCGATCTGACCTGCGTGCCATGGGGTAGATGCCACTTGTGGGGTAAGTTTCAGCCCTGATCAACGTTGTCAACGTCGAGCTGACCGCTTTTTCCGCGTCCAGCATGGGCACTTGGAAGGTATGTCTTACATTCGCGGTGAAGGATGCGGTTAGTTGACTCAAATGGAATTGTTCAGCTCCCCAACGCAGAGTGTGCAGACGTGCGTACAGACCATGCTCTCGATGGGTAATGGCCTCACCATCTCTCAGAACATCTACCATGCCATCAAAGTCGGCGTTCGCCTGATCGATGCGGCGTCAGATTATGGAAACGAAAAGGAAGTTGCGGAAGGGATACAACGTGCATTGAAGGAGGGGATCGTCAAGCGGGAAGACATCTGTGAGTCTAGGCGCCTCGATGAACGGGTCAACGACTGACGACGGGATCTAGTCATCACATCGAAGGTAAGACAAAGCCACCATCGCGTTGGACAGATTTTGAATCTGAAATGTACCTGTTCAGGTTTGGAACACCAACCATGCACATGATCATGTCAGTTGCATCCCCCTCGTTACCTTCTCGCGACTCACTCAATAGCGTTCAATAGGTCAAAGAAGCTGTGAAGTACCAGCTGGCACAATGGGGACTCGACTATTTCGACCTGTACCTTGTTCACTTCCCGATTGCCCTTAAGTATGTCGACCCCGCGCACCGGTACCCTGCAGGATGGTTCGGCGACGATGGCAAGACGGTAGAACTCCGTGAGTAGTTCGGGCTTGTCGAGGAGAATAGGACTCACAAGCGTGCAGAAAACACTCCGTTCCAAGAGACCTGGCAGGCAATGGAGGAACTAGTCGACGAAGGCCTGGTGAAGAACATTGGAGTCAGGTAGCTGTCACTTTTACTCTACTATATAGGTTGGCGCTGACTGGTCCTCTTCTGCAGCAACGTCGCCGGCACCCTACTCCTTGATATCCTCCGTTATGCGCGTATCCCGCCCCAAGTGCTCCAAGTGGAGCTGCATCCATACCTGACACAGCAGGCCCTGGTTAACTTGGCGAAGCAGCTCGACATCCCCATCACCGCTTATTCTTCTTTGGGTCCTCAAGGTTATTTCGAGATGGGATTCAAGGGCACTGTCAGTCTGTTGCAGCATGACCTGATTGTCAACACTGCGAAGGCACACGGGAAAAGTGAGTCATGTTGGTGGGGCGATGCGACTCGTAGTTCACACATCGGTCTACAGCACCTGGGCAGGTCATTCTGCGCTGGTCGACACAGCGCGGGATTGCGGTCATCCCGAAGACTAGCGTGGACACTCTGACGATAGAGAACCAAGCCTGCAACTCGTTCGATCTCACGGAGGAGGAGATCAATGCGATCTCTGGATTGAACATCAACTTGAGGGTGAGTTGTTGATCCGGTTTCTCCTGCGCAGTGCTGACTCGCTAGACAGTTGAACGACCCGGTAGAGCTTGACCCGAGGCTTGGCATCTTTGCGTAGAAGGACGATGTAATATAATGGAATGTAATAGTAGAATTGAGTCAATGTATGAGGATCATTTTGCGGTGCCCAATATTGCCTGCGGCGCAGGGAGTTCGGAGCCGGACCGGTGGCGGGTAGATAAGATTTGGTGACGCGCAGCAGTCGGAGCTTGAACCGCGCGCAATATAGGAGATCCAAGGAGAAGGAGGAGACGCTCCCATCTCTTTCCCAACGACCATGGCCGCGACTAACTTCAAATTCACCATCTCTAATGGCCCTCTCCGTCGGGCCACCTTCCTCTCCAGACCGTCCTGGGCCTCCTTGGCTGAGAAGATCGGCTCTCTCTATTCCATCCCGGCAGACCGTGTAGGCGCGTGCTATGTCGATGACGACGGAGACGAGGTCACTTTCAATTCAGAAGAAGAACTCCAGGATTTATATAGTTCTACGCCTCGCGACCTCCTCATCAAACTCCATGTCTTTGAGCTCGGATCGTCCCGCCCTGGCCCGGAGCAAGCCAAACGCTCACCTGCTACTCCCCTAGGATCCTCGGCGCGGAACACGTTCGGAGGTGCGGCACCTCTCGTCTTTGACATTGATGACGATTGGCAACGGCTCCCGGCCATGTTCACCCACTCTCCGATTGGCGAGGAGAGCACACACGGATTCGTCGAGACGGTATACAGCGATGAGGATACTCGCGATGAGGACACCCCGAAGTTTGCCGATGCGTCGAGCGCCCCCACCGACTCTACACGTGCTTCATTTGCAGAGAAAGGAAAAGCTCGAGACTTGCGTCCGACGGTGGAAGATGACGTTTCCTCATCTGCCTCCGTGCTCGATGACCAAACTCCCACGAAGCCTCCCATCCATGTGCAGGTTCATGGACTACGCGGCGTGCACTCGGAGACCTTTGGGCCCCCGCCAGCAATGTCTACTCCTGTACGCGAGGCAGAGAAGTCTGCCCAAGGGGTAGACGTCGATTCCGATGACGGAAAGTCCTTCCCTGGCCGCTTTCCTCCTACGAAAGTCGCTGAGGCTTCGGCGCCTTCTGAACCTTTCCCCGACCCACCGGTTCCAGATCTCGATCCATCGCCACCTCCTGCAGCCTCCCTGTCGAATGACATAGCCGGCCTACTCAACTCTTTGTCGACGGTGTTCGTTGCTCACCCTGAGTTATCCGAAAACCTGCGTCAGCTCCTGCGGAATGTCCAGAATGGAGCTTATTGGAACGCTCATCGTGATTCGGTCACCCGTGCAGCGGAGGACATTCGTCGCGCGGCTTTGGAAGTCCGCGATGTGGCTGTCACATCCGCTCATGAGGCGCATCGTGCGGCAGAAGAAGAGGCGGGAAGGAGGGTCACCGAAGCGATTGGGAACATCTTCCGCGCCTTCGGTGTAGCCGATGCCGCCTCGACGCCGGCCAATGACGCCCGTGACTCCGCAGAGTCTGGCCCTGTGGACGACACTCTGTCGGGTAGGCATGGCGGACGCCGTCACCATGATCGTCCACAGCGTCAACAGCCTCATTATCGACGTGACTCTCCCCACCTTCATCACCCTCATGGGCCCTCTGAGCATGCTATGCCTGGTGGCTTTCCACCTCCACCTCCACCCCCGCCCTTTGACGTGCTTGCCGCACCGTGGATGGGACGCCCACTCCCGTCTCGGTCTCCTTTCATGACCGGGAATTGGTCGTCTTGGAGCCGAGGTCCCGTATCTGCTGGCCCAGTCCCTCCTCCACCGCCGCCCGTCATCCCACCTCCACCTTCCCATACGTCTCGTGTCCCGCCGGGCGCAAATCAGGGTTCAGCCAATGTGCCCTACTGGAGCCAGTTCCAGCCTTTCCCACCTTCTGACGAGGAGCATTTCCCTGCGCCTCCGCCGCCGGAGGTATCGTATTATGCTGCTTCACCCACACGGCCGAGGGACAGAATCCCGTCGGACGCCAAAGCAGCATTGGAATTGGCAAAGCAGAATTACAAAGCTCAGAAAGAAAGATATCGTATGGAAAGAGCTGAGAGGCGGAAACAGAAAGAACAGCGGCCCGAGGAATCTGTGAACAGGTATGCGACTGAAATTAAATTTCTTTTGTCAAATATTTATTCACACAGCTCTAGTTCTGTCGCACGCAGTGATACAGACAGCACTGAGCCTGCTCCTGTTGCCGACGCTGTGGCGCCGACAGAGGTGGATACACCCCGTCCTACCAGTCCAGCGAGGCAGACTCCCTTGAAGCTGAACACTGTTCTTCCCGAGACGCAGATCATCAGTAACGCGAGAGGGAACTTCCCTCAGCTTGAGATGTTCAGCGTTCGTAGTCCTCGCAGCCCACGCAGATACCATACCATCAGCGGAGCCACGCGTGACCGTGGGCGACTAGGCGAGGACATGCAACAAGTTGTTGAGACGTTGGGCGGCGTAAGCATGACTCGTTCTCGCTCTCGATCTGTCTGCTGACGACCTGACTGTATAGATGGGATTCACCGAAGAGGAGTTCCCCAACATTCGTGAGGTCGTTCACTCAACACTACCGTTGGACTCGGACGGATCGAGGATCTCGAGGGAGGTCGAAGCCGGCGTCGTTACCAACGTTGTGGACAAGCTGTTTTCTTCAAGTGAGGCTACTCAATCTCCACGTCCCTCTGGGTCTCGCCTTGGGGAGTCCAGCGAAGTCTTGTAAGTGGTCGGTGAGCGACCGTGTACGAAATATCCGCGTTTGAATCCGCGTCGATTTATGCATGAATATTATCACTGTAAGGTCTGGTTTGATTGTCTGTTGTACAACTACGATGTGCTTCAACTCGTCTGTATCCCGATTATGCGCCCTCTATCATATCTCTTATGTAGCTTCCTGCGTTACTGTAATACTTACCACCGATCATAGTCTGTAATACATGAGATTGACAACTAATACGGCGGTCTTTCGCAGCGCAGGTGAAATATAACATCCAATACCTCAAAATGATGTTGGTTGGTCGGCTCATTTCCTTATGAATGAGGCGGTGCGAAAGGGTGTTTGTCGTTATGTGGCCAACCCAAGTGGTACTTCTAGTCTCCCTGACGCAGAGTAGACTCTTCTTAAAACCGGTAAACTCCGGATATCTCTAGGCACCGGACGCTGGCCTGGCGTGCCGCAACGGGAACGCTGTCATGACAAACCCCTCTAGTACACGGTGGAAAGAGGAAACTTAAAGACGAGAGCAGGTTCGATTGAAACAGCAGGTTCATACGTGCTCGTGCAAGGAGATTGGTGTGGGGGAGAAGAGCATGTGGTTGATGGGTTGACCTCATCGGTGGTCGGAGACTGGGAGAGAGAAGGGAGCACATACCATAGACCATGTGCGCATCACGGAGTGATGTGACTGTGCAAAATATGCCGACCAGTTGAGATGTCCCGGCCACGGCAAGCAGCGCGAATGACAGGATCCGCATCGAAGGGACAAGGGAATTACAGCGAGAACATCGTGGAACGTGCCTTGACTTCCGGACGTGTGCGGTAATCAGGGAATGATACGAGGCGGGGGACGTCGGTGGGGTGCCATGAGATGGAAGAGGAGATCCCCGAGCGAGGGTGGGGTCGTTCCGCGGCAGTGACGAGACCACGATGGCCTTTAGTAGGAGGCGAACGCCTCGGAGTACATTGCTGCCTAGTGCATTGTGACTGTGGTCATCTCGAGGCGGTCAAAGCTGAGGGTGTAAAGGAGGAAGAAAGCTGGGCGAGGCGTAAGCCTTATAGGAGTCACCGAGACAATTGGGCTCGCGTGGGGGAAAGCGTTGAGCGAGCCTCGTTGCCGCGCCGCGGAATTCGAAACCGCCGCCCTCTCGACGGCCACCACGAAGGGACACGAGAGTGCCCTTTGTGCTACGCCACAAATTACAAGGCTCCTACGGTCACAGGGATGGCATAGTATGCAAACGCTGTCGGCCCTTGTGAAGGGGTCTCAGAGCGGGCGACGCCGCGCTCGAGCCACCGAAAAAGGAAGGTCCTGCGGTTAGTTGCTTTGTCTGCCTCGTCGAAATCCGAGTTAATTGCTCTAATGGCTAGGGCTGGCGGTCCCACAGGCAACATGGTGGACCTCGGGAGGTGCCCTCGCCCCTTGAAAGAGCGTGATCGCTGTTCGGACCGCGGTGTCGCCATGGAACGTGCCGCGGTGCGCGCGTCGTCCTACCCCATTTACGCGTCTCGCGCCCTCTGCGATCGCAGCGTTTCGCCGGCCGGTGTGGCAGGCAAAAAGCGAGTGGACGCACGGGTGAGTGAAAGGCGACTTACCGAGGCAATGTCCTTCGGCAGAGTTCTTTTATAGCTCTGCTTGGGCTTGGGGCGTCACCCCCCGCTTTTCCTGCATTGCTGACGCTTGTGCGTCGATGCGACCTCGCTGCGGCCACAGTACGAGGTGAGCGGTCGTGTTCTGTGTTTTTTGACGGGAGACTTGCAGAAGAGGCCAGCGTCGCCGCCAAACAGCGGCATTCGCGCTGCGCCCACATGGACAAACAAGTCGCTTTGGCGTTGTTCTGTTGGTCACGGTGCGCGTCCACATCGATGGCAAAAGCATGTTTCTCTCCGACTCAGCGAGCCACTCTCCGCTCGCTTTATTTTCCTCTTTCTCCTCCGCTTTCTCCCTCCTTTCCCCCATCCTTAAATACCCCCCACAGCCCACACACCCCCCGCATAGTTTTTCCTCTGCCCCCCTTGCCCCGAGCGCCGTCACGTCTCCTTGAGATACCCTACCCAAAAGGTATGTCTTGATAAATCGTCTCCCAGGCAGAACCCTGATGTCGCCGCTAGATGTCGACCATCCCCACACCACCGCCGTTCCCCCCGAACCCCCTTGCGACGCAGACCTACGATCAGTGGGAGAATGACACTATCAAAGGGTACCTCAGTGTCCAACCCGACCCCACCGTTCCCGATTCTCCTGCTCAGATAGCGCAGAACAGGCAACTTGCCCGGCGCTACAAAGCCCGCATGGACTTGATTGTCAACAACTTCGCCGTCCTGCTCCAGAATCGTCATGACCTCAAGTTGGCCGACACCCTGTCCGAGGCAAAGTGGAAACGATACGTCCTCTTGGCGCGCCTCTTCCCGATAAACGACCTTCCCACCGAGATTCTCAGCAACATCCTCCGTTACGTCGTATGGTCAACGAAGGACGCAAGCGAGAGCACTCTGCGACGCCTGCAGGTGACATGGGTCTGTCACCACTGGCGCGAAATGGCGATCGCCGACCAGACCTTGTGGAATACGATCTGGTTCCGCGACCTCCCGCCTTACGAACGCTCGTTCAACTTCTTCCACCGCGCGGGCACGGCGGCGCTTGACATCCGTTTCAACGAGGACAAGCGTTTCTTGGCGACAGGCGATGCACAGTATAAACTCACCGGAGAACGGATGGAAAAGATACTCGACGTGATCATGACGAAGGTAGACCAGATCAGGATGTTGATCCTCGTCATTGACTCGTGGCCGCCAGTCCTAGCATTGTTCGACAGACTGCGGAATTCGCCGCGCGTCCCCAAGTGGCTCGAGCGCGTCGAGATACATCGGACTGGACGCCCGTATATATGGCCTGGTCCGGATCTGCCCTCCCCAGAGTTCATAGCGGGTACCTCGTTGTGTGCTGGGAACGCACCTGCGCTTCACTTCCTGTGCCTCAACGGCGTACACGTCAACTGGAATACCTCGCCCATGGTCAACCTTACCACTCTCGACCTGCGCCGCATGCCCATGTCCGTCGGGATGACCTTGCAGCGGTTCCGCGACGTGCTCCGCGCCAGCCCGAAGCTCAAGAAGCTGTCGCTCGATGGTGCTGGGCCGTTCCGCCCGAAAGACTGGAATTTCTCCATGGTGCTCCCTCCCATTGATCTCCCTGACTTGACCACGGCGCTGTTCGGGGACTTCAGCATGACCTATGCCATATACGCCATTTCCAACATTCACGCGCCGAATGTCCGCGACCTGTCTCTCGTCAACATGACGGGGGAGGACTATGGACTCTTTTGCAAGTTCATGGTGGGACGCTTCCCCAATGTGGTCGTCCTCACGATGTATACCCTGCAAGTGGAAGACACTCCCCAGAACACGCGGTATATGGTACAGTGGCTCATGTCGATGCCGCTTGTCCAATATCTTCGAGTCGCTGCCCTGGGCCAGCACATGTTCTATCCATTTATGATGGATGGTCGATACCATCTTCGGGATGACTTTCCGCTTATGCTGACACCTGCGCAGAAGGCAGAAATCGACGCCAAATATCCTCGAGAGAAGATATTTCCCCGTCTCGCAACGCTGGAATTTCAACACGTGGACACGGACATGATCGTGAACTTTGGCATAGGCCGCAGGACGGTGGTGGGGTGCCCGTTGAAGAAGATATACATCAATGCTGTGTGGATGCTTCACATAACCGCGACGGACAGGATGAAGCTTTTTTCGATTTCCCCGGTATTCATATGCCGGTCAGGCAACGCGACGCCGGAGGAGGAGAAGTTGTATGAGATATACTCGTTCGGGGTTGCAGGTTAAAAGGCCATGGATTGTGAAGGATTTAGTGCCGCATCTAGGATCGTCATCTTGACGAGATCTCCAGCTATCGCATCTTACTTTGCATTATACTTATCATTTACCAGACTACCATTGTACCTACGCCCTGGATCCAGCTTGCGTTCCTTATAACCCTACTTGTCGATCCCTGGAGCGAATAATACGAACCTGTATGCGACTGAAAGTGGGGTAGAAATGGGGTATAGCACGTGACTGACGCGTCCGGTCATCTCCGAGCTGCACGCGACGCGACTGTTTGTTTGGCTGTGCGTCGCGTCACGCGGGTCGTTGATCTTTTTGATCGAACACGCGTCTCGCTTGTTTCCATTGAACTTGTTTCCATCCTCCTCCGCCTCTTTCTTGTATCCTCCCCTCTTGTCTGTACTTTCTTGTATCCTCAGGCCTGCAAGTTATGCCTGCCGTTCGCCGCTCGTACTCCTGGTCACCGAGCCCATCGCCCTCGACGACACCGACCGCCCACGACCCCCCAAGCAACTCGGAAGATACCTCCTGTGAAGTTCCGTACACTCGACGACGAGCCACAGATGCACAACTCAAGACCCTCCGCGCAATCTTCGAGGCCAAGCCCTACCCGTCAAGAGAAGAACGCAATCACCTCGCCCTAGAGATTGGAATGTGGGTACAATGTCGCAGCGTCGTGTGGCCCCACCTGACCCCCACTGCTCTCTAGGGACTACAAAGCCATCACCGTCTGGTTCCAGAACAAGCGTCAGTCCGAGAAACGCAAAGCCTGGACGAAGAACTCGCGCGCGAAAAAGCGCGAGGAGGCGCGGCAGGCCGTCGACGTCGCAAAGCCACCCCCCCTCACGAGCGCGCTCTCGCTCGACCGCATCGCGACGCTTTCTGAGCGACCCTCCATCGATCCCTCAGCCCACGATTATCCTGCGTCCACATCCACGCGCCCTCCTCCCTCGCCACGGAGAGAGAGCATGCGCATGCAGCCATCAACACCGACAGCGAGGTCCGAGCTCTGGAGGCACATGCTGTCGTCTCCACCCGAGCCACCCTCCCCTCCCAGCGCGGACCGCCGCAGGCTGTCTCTCGTACCCACCAAGGGCAGGCCGATGAAGTCCTTGGAGTGGGCCTGCGCGAAGGCGAGGGAGGGGCGCCGATACGTCCGCGGGAAGGAGAACAGCGCCCGGTGGGATCGGGGTCGCAATGCGCCTGCAGTTGGCAGCGACGTGGACGAGTTGGATTCGGACTCGGACACGGAGACGGAGGCGGACGAGGCGCTCACGCCTTCGTTGAGCTTCTCCTCCGTTCAAAGCGACACTCAGGACGAAGACGTGCGAGACAAAAGGCACGTCAAGTCGTTGCGGACTGGGTCGGAGTCCAAAGAGGACGTCGATGCCGCCATGCTGCTTCTCGGGTTGTTCAAAGGACAATAAGTCTGGATAATATTGGCCCGCACTTCTCTTCAACCTTGCCAATGACTAGTGACGTGGAATCCCCTAAGTATAATTTTTTGTGTTCCTTGATTTCTGCAACAACACATCAGCGCATCAGCTTGGCTCAGAGTCATCGAGCCCATCAACACTGAATCACCGTTGCTCACGACCACGTACATATTGCCAGTGTAGATACCCCACTATTCCCTTACCTTCATTATTCTTCTTTATCGCACGTCCTACTGTTGTTCTGTACACGAATATGTTTTTTGGCCCTCTGGGTCTCAGTCAGCGGTGCAGTGATCACAAGGCTGTGATCATTGGCGCACATGGAAGGTCCGCGAGGGCGGTAGCTATGTACAGAAAGTGATCAAAAACGTATCCAACATGAAGACAGGCCTAAATGCCTAGTCCGTATATGCCAAGCCCAAAATGCAGATTGTCTGTCGAATCAGATGTTGTCTACTTAGATCCACTGACCATGGCGTAGAGCGCGTCTTTGTCGCCGCTCTCGTCGACCAACGAGCGGAACTGACCTCCTTCTTTCTTGAGTAGTTCGCTCGGTTTATCGAACTCGACCTGCATAGCCATGGACATCAGTTCTTGAAATCCTATAGATGACACAGTGCTTACAATACGGCCCGCATCGAGGACCATCTAAGGAACAGGTTAGCTTCTGCAGAACGGCATGTGGGATGGCGCTCACGATTTTATCGAAGTCCATGATAGTCTGCAGACGATGCGCCACGGTCAGCAGTGTGACGTCGCCCTTGAGCTCGTGGCGTAGCGAGGACTGGATGATCGTGTCTGTCTGGTAATCGATTGCGGACGTCGCCTCGTCCAGAATGAGCAGCTTGCTGCCCCGGACAATCGCGCGCGCGAGCGCGAGGATCTGGCGCTGCCCTGTAGACAGATTGCTTCCGCCGCCAGAGATCGCGCTGTCGAGCGTGACGCGGCTGTCGTCGGTGTCGACCTGCAGCGAGAAGAGGCCGGCAGCGCGGAGAGCGTTGTTGAGAGTCGCGTCGTCGTACTCTCCGAAGGGGTCCAAGTTCTCGCGCAAGGTCCCGCTGAGCAGCTCGGGCTAGACGTCGAAAACGCACTAACTAAGCGATATTCAAATAAGACTGGTATGCCTTAAACTCACCATCTGCGGGATGATGGTGATTTTTGAGCGCAAGCTGTCGAGGTTGACAGAGCTAGTCGGTAGCCCGTCATAATAGACGTTTCCCTCTGCGAGAATGCAGCGAAGAAGGGCCAGGGTCAAGGTGCTCTATAGTCAAAATTAAGTATCTGCCTCCACTTGCAAACGTCATTCAATTCTACCTTTCCGCTTCCAGTCCGCCCAACTGTAATGTGTCTTTAAAAAAACAGCCGAACATGGTCGAGAAACTTACTCACCAACACCGACACGCTCACCAGACTTGATATGGAAGGACACCTCATGGAGGACTCTGGGACCATCCTCTGAATAGCGGGCAGACAAGTTGTCGACTTTGAGGTCGCCGCTGGCGGGCCAATATGCCGGCGGAACGCCATCTTTCGTCGCTTTGGGCTCCTGTTCTATGTCGATATATGACTTGATGCGCTCCAAGCTGGTCATATATCTCAATAAGCACGCCTTCTGCGATCGAAGAACGCACACCTGTTTGCTTGGACCTCAAACATATTCACTAATCTCACCCACCAGAACAGCAAATTACTGAAGCTGACTGAAGACTGGTCAGTGCGTTCAGCGAGCGTTAACTGGGCATGCACGTACCAGCCATGTTGATCGAGAATCCGGCGTTAGATGAAAGCGTGCCTTTCCCGGGTCCGTAGACCATATATGCTCCCAGGGCAGCCGAAAAGATACCACCCAGGATGTCAATACGAAAACTGACCCATCTATAAGACGAGTAAGTGAAATTTTCGTGTGTAGCTCGAGGTCGTTGCTTGCCGATTGAGGTTGTAGAACGTTCGTGACGCTCTGATGTAACTGTCAATACGTTTGTATGATTCCTGGCGGAAAGCGAGTTGGGCCCCGTAAGCACGGATCGAAGCTGAAGATGCCTCAGTACACATGGGAAATGTAGATCAAGCGACAACGTACTCAGTCCAGCAATCGCTGCGCCGAAGTGCCCTACGACGGGGGCTTTTGCGTTGCTCATCTCTCGCTTGACGGACATCGTAGCCTTCATGTAAATGCGGCCACAGTAACCTCCCATCACCGCGATGAGAACACCAGGCATTAAAAACACAGGTGTCAGCATGATGACGGCCACGAGCTTCACCACCACGCCAATAGAAACTTCTACCAAAGCCGAGAAGCTCTCGGCAATGGGACCGTCGACTAAAAACACGTTAGACTACTAACACTCGCAAAAGTTAAGACAGGCCGACATACCTGCCCGGATATCCTGGGTACAGCGCGTAATGACTCGGGAGGTGGGTGTAGTATCGAGCCACCTGTGCCGGGTTAGGAACCCCCAGGCTGAAGGCTCAAAATTAGACTAACCTCAACGTCGTACCCAGCACCGATTGAATGAGCCTCCGGTGAATCTTCTTGGACGCCCTCAAAGAACCAAACACGTAGACGGTGGAGCCGATACAAAAAACGCTCAGGCTCGAGAGCAAGATAAGGACGTAGACCGTTAAATAGCTAATATGCGATGAGCGTTAGGCACAACGAATGCTGTCGCCACTTACAAAGGAATGGAGACTTGAGAGGCATCTCGAAGGTCGTATTGTTCAGCCCAGTGTCCCATCCACCATGTCTGGAAGGACAATCCGACGTCACACATAGTTAAACCAGCCAAGAAGACCATCCAGAATAGGAGGCGATAGGAGCCTGCGAGGGATGAGAGGAAAAGCGCCACTGTCCATGATCATCAGCGGGGACCGGCTCAGTCTGGCAATACTACTCACAAGAGCCCCACTTGACGTGACCTATAGCGACTTCCTCTGAGACCACGAGTTTACCATCTTTCGGCTTAGCCTCTGCGTCAGGGTCTTCTGCGTCAATTTCTTTGTCGTCCTGTTCGATCTCTTTCTCTTCTTCGATGAACTCGGCCTGTAACTTGTCGTCCCTTGTGATAGCGTCCGACACGCTGCCACGGCTGGCAATTGTCCCATTGGAGCCCAAGGATACAACGTAGTCCGCAATAGGGCTTGCCATCGCGACATTGTGAGTCTGCAATTCCGATAAATTGGTGCTCGCATCGTCGAAAAGTTGTTTTGAACATACCACTAGTAAAACGGTTCTTCCGCGAAGAAGTTCCCCCTTGAAGCACTTTTGTACGATCCATCGGGCCGTATGTACGTCCAAGGCAGCTAGAACCTGATCATGATGTCAGCTGCGAAGGCCCGATCTTTCCATCCTTTGATGGGAAGTACTCACATCGTCCAGGAGAATTGTTTCCGCTGAAGAATAGACGGCACGGGCCAGAGTGATGCGAGCTTTCTGTCCTCCGCTGCGAAGGGTATGAGCCAGAAGGCCAACTGGATGCACACCCTCCGCCACGTACCTGAGCGTCAGACCCTTCTCTCCGACCTCCGTATTGTCTCCTGCGTCGAAGAGACTAAGATCCCGTTTCAAGCCGCATTGATAGATGACTGGGCAATGTCAGTCAAGTTCAACATTCAGAAATAGAAATCCGCCAACCCTTGTTATACCGAGCCTCATCGTACTCTGCACCGAACAAGATGTTGGACTGTGGACAATGAGAATGCAGATCGAAAGATCTGACATCGACGCTCGCACCTTGATCGTTTCGTTCTGAACCCAGGATTCCTGTGCGGCGTAGGCGATTCCACCTTCCCTCGGAAGGTTGTACCAGGATCCAGGACCAAGCGGAATGAAATGCATTTCGCCTACCAGCTGGTAAACCCCACTTTTCTGTATAAAGGGGCCACAGAGAACTCACCGAGTAGCGCCATGAGTAGTGAAGTCTTGCCAGAGCCAGTCGGACCGATGATCAAGTTGAAGCATCCCTTCTTGAAAATCAGCTCATCCTCGATGCGGAGGACGAACTTCCTCCTCGACGGTGTCACGGTGCCGTCAGTCGCCTCATCGTTCGCCCAAGTGAAGCTTGCGTTGGCGAAGCCGAGGGCGTCCTTGTTGACGTCGGTCAGTATGGCCACTTGGTCCTCGGACACAGTGTATTCATCTAGAAGTTCCGTATTTTGCAAATATTCTGTAACACGGTCCGCCGAGACCTTGGCTATCAATCGATTCGGTCAGTGAGGTTAAATTAGGGGATAGTATCAGAGTAGTGTGTACCTTGGATCATGCGAGGGATCCAGAAGAACAGGCGATGAAGTTGTTCGGTAAACAGATCGAAAACTGAGCAGGAAGATTTCTTCAAACACTGATCAGATACGGATGGTCTGATTTAAGCTTACTGGCCATGGAAGAAAAGACAGTAGAAGCTTCTCGTAAGTCAGCACACCTGCACATTCGGAGATAATATCGAACTGTCGCACGTTTTAATTCCTGCTTCAATATAGCGGTCTTCGGAAAACCAGGAAAGTCAATCTCACGGACACCGTGGTGACTAAAATACCTTGTACTCACATAGGTTCCGAAAGTGACGACCATCTAGTGAGTATCATAAGAATGAGTGAGAGTCGCAGGGTGACATCGTGCGTCGAAACTTACGCACCGTGATAACAGGGATGATATAGCTTGAATCATGGCATGAACGTCAAGCGACGCCGATATGAACAGCACACTTACTTGATGGTGTTGTTCAGCAAGCCCAAAAGTTGCCTCTTCCGGATAAAAGCTAACTCTTCATCCCGTTTCTCGGCCACCCTTTCGTCGATCTTGGGTTCCCAGCCAAACAACTTGATCATTCGCAATACGCTCATGGCTATAAACGCGGTTATCTCAGATGACGCAATGACGCAATGAACGCGAATGGTAGGCTTACCCTCCGTCACATTTTGTACGCGTGCATCGGTCTTGAAGACATCAGTATGAATACTGCCAGGAAAGGAGACAGTAATCGGCGATCCCTTGTCGTACCTTCTTCATAGCCTGTTTCTGTATCTTCTGAGTCATCTGAGCGAGTCTCCCGGGGACAGGGAAGAGGATAATCATGGAGGCCACGCCGACGAATGCACTGAATAAGGAGTCAGCTAAAGAAACAACAGAGAAGATGGGACATACCTCCAGCCCAAGTACTTGTACAGCAAATAGACACAGATCGTTGACTGAAAAGGAATTTGAATGGCTAGAAGCAAAAGCGTTAATTCGACATCAAACAGCTGGTTCGAAATCTATATGCACCAATGAACAAGAAATCTCGGCCATCAGTGATATTGGTCAAGTCGGTCGAGACAAGGTTGTTGATCTTCCCGATGAGGTTCCCCTCCTTCGTCTTATCCTTGGCAGGAGGCGCTGGCTCTGCAGGTTTGACCTCGGGATCCTTTGCCTTCTGCTTACCCTTTCCGTTGGTAGTCTGGCAACTCTGTTCGTCTACTCCGTTCGCGGAGGTGCTCTCCGCCGCTGCCGTGCTGCTCTCAGCTACAGACCCGCTGTCCGGTGTGGAGGTCTCTGCGGCGGGATTCTCTGCACCTTCCTTGGTCTCGGTCTCCGCCTTCACGCGAATACGAAGAGCGTGTTCGAAGATAAGATGTGTGAAGATACCCTCAGTACGGACGAGCAGAGCGGTCTAATGAAGCCCGTCCGTGAGTAAAATTATCCGATATGACAACATACTTGCACACCGCAATGAAAATGTATCCCTGCATGGAGAGCGTGCCCAGCAGGGGGCCCAGAAGTAACGCGGAGATCCAAACCCATGGGCGAACCACGGCGTCTTCACCACGGGTTTCGAGATAGCTGAAGAAAATATCGCTCAGCGTAGTAGACGATGAGAGACTCGGTTCGAAAGCGTACCCCAAAAGTCCCTTGATGCCGACGGGAGCGAAGAACGCGGTTACAACCTGTCGCCGTATGAGAACCAAGCTGAAAGTAAGTCTGGTCCGGCTTACCCTGATGGCGACGAGTATCGCGAGCGTGGTGTATTCGCGCCCTTATCGAATTAGTCAGATCAAGGATAGGGGCCAAAATGATCTTGCTCACTGAAAACCTTCATGATACCCCAGAACACATGCCGCTTAGGAGCGCCGGAAAACGTGTCCAGGTGCTAGACACGCTGCTCGTACACAAAAATCTCATAACGAGAGACAAACTCAACGTACCTTGAAACTACTTGCAACCAGATTCCTTGCATAATCGTAGTCGGCAAGGGGGGGTAGCTTGTCCAAAGACAAATGGGGAACACGATACGCCAAGAATACGATAGGGTCCAAAAAGGTGTATGTGACAAACGAAAGAATAGAAGCCGTTTGTTCTGGATTGGGTTCTGGAGCTGGATCCTGAAGGTCCCGTGTCAACGGAGAGCACACACAAATTGATGAAAGACTCGCCTTAGGATCGAATGGGATGTATTGACGAGGCACTGTCAGAGGAATAATCACGGCCGCGACACTAAGGATGGCAATTTTAGCCCAAAGCAGAGGCCCTTCAAGTTCGTCTTCGGGAGACAAGGTGAACGTCGCCAACGGCCAGAGATCACGATACATGTATATGCCGAAAGTGACCAGCATGAGCATGTTCAGGTGTCTTGTTGCGGTGTACGCTAGTTTGAAACCGGCGGCTACGGAGAGCGTCGCCAGGATCAACGCATATAACTACATGGAGCGTGAAGAATCGAGAACTGTAATAAAACTGAGCTCGGCTCACATATGTAAGACAGAGGGCAACGTCGAGCCATACGCGTTTAGTGAAGTAGACATCGTGATGACCAATTTGATGACTTGGAAACTGGTCGTCGAGAGGTTTCTTGGCGTCATGAATGAACGTTGTGACCGAGAGTCCGACCAACACCAAAATGGTAAGAAGACGCGTGAATTTGAAAGAGTAAATTGTCGGGCCTCCGAGCTTGTGCACATGGGCCTTGAACACAGCAACAAGCCCGGTACTGCCAGTGTTGTTTCCAATCCATTCCACGTCGTCTTCGACGAGCGAGAAGCGGGAGCGCAGCTTCTTGAGTGGTGTGCATGAGATGAGAATGCGAGTCGCGAGAATGACAGCTGAGCCAATTGCGACGTATGCTGGAATCATTAACGGATGCGCCCATATACTATCGAGCAGGCTGAACGGTTGGACGCGATGTGAATGTTCAAAACACTCACGCGTAGCTCTGGGAATATTGAAAAGCTTCTTGTGGGACATGGATAGCGCTGCTAGTGGTCAGGACGAACTGGCTGGTGTCGCCCATGGCCAACAGACAAACGCGGGGAGTTGGTGGCAGAAAGCAGGGGACAAGGGAGAACCAGCTTGAGGAGAACCAGCTTAAGAGTCACGACCGCCCGGGAGCGCTGAGAGCGACGTCCCTGCGGCATTATTATTGTGGTTTCGCAGGCGGGTTTGATGCGTGATACGAAAGCACATGGTCGCTCTTCCAAATTGCTTCCAACGGGCCAAAGCTCGCCAAACTCGTCGACACCGCCACGGCAACACGTGTACCCAACGTGTATACCCTCAACCTCAAATCTCAGATCTGCTATCGCACCCTCGACCCACTGCTTACTGAGCATACTCATTCCCCAACCCGCTGCCCAGGTTTGTCTCGCATGACAACACGCAGATAGCGTCGCTGCAGATTGCTTCAGCTGGACTTTATTCGTTCGCCGGTTGTTCCGAATGGCTCTGCATGCTCGTCTGCAGACTTCCTACCGTACCTTACTTGCCTTGCGAAACTGCGTAGCGCGCTTCCGCAGCGCGCTTCCGCAGCGTCTCTTCTTCCCCTTGATCCTGACCTGATCCATAGTCCCGTGAACAAGTCAGAGCCGCACATGCTGGTAACAAAAGAGCCTGCGCAACACTCCCTCGACGCTCTCGTTCTCGCAATGGCACCGCGCGGGGAACAGTTTAGCGCTTGCCGATCTAAACGAGATGCCGACAATGCCGCGGCAAGAGAAGCCGGCTGGGTCCGAGCTGCCGGCGCTCAGCCGATCATTGTGTTCCGAGTCGTCTTCAGCCAAATCCATGCACTGAACCTCTCCTCGGTGCCCATTTGATACAGGACTCTGATGGCCACAACAGCGCGACAACTGTATCTGGACGACTGGAAGAGCAAGGGTCTCGACATCAGACAGATCTGCGCAGGCTGCTTTAGGCACCTGCGCGTCGCCTTCCACGTGCACGTAGGAGGGCCCCAGTGCATCAAATGTCTTCCTGCGACAATGACCACCCTCCGCCGCTGCACGGCATGCAAGGTCTCATTCTACTGTGTATGTTCCGTAAACTTTATGGCGTTCTCCTAACCGATCGTGATCTGTAGAGTCGAGAGTGCCAGAAGAAGGACTGGGCGAAGCACCGCGTCAATTGCATAAATATGGTGTCCACAGCACCGAGGATCGACATGGAGCTTAAGAGGGCAGATGCGTTTGGTGAGGGGTGGTGCGATCGGCCGGAGATTGAGGTCGCGGCCAAGAGCGCCATGCACTTCACACCGCGTACCGTTCGCGGTGCGTCCCTCTGCTTGCCTATCTTCTCTCACAAGGCACTGACCTCGAGACGACAGGGAGCTATATTTTCCTCGTTTACGTTGATGCAACCGTCACTTACGACCCGCCCTCTGCGCCGTCCATTGCCGAGCACGCCAAATTCGCATTCCACGTCGTCGACGCGCGGTGGGCCCCTCGGTCTGACATCCGGGACGTCCTCGTCAACATGCTACTCGAACCCGACGCGGACGAGCCGGAGGGTGGGTCCGACGTGCAGCTCCGCAAGATGGAGAAGTACCTCCTCCGCCCGAAGAAGGACATGACAGACGGCGTCCCCGTCTTGGTAATCGACAAGGGTGCGCGGTACCCCCACAAATTCTGTAATTGCATGTGAAGACGGAAAAAGTCGCGGACGTGCACGAGGACTGGTTAGAACGGTTCAAACGCGATGCAAGCGATTGATCAGCCAGAGGTGGGACAAGAAATAGCAGGTGTACGATAGAATTTCGCGATCGTATGCGAGGTTGTGTCCGTCGATGACGGGTTGAATGTAGATCAGAGAACTCGCAGAATGACGACGAGAGTTCCAGCCGCGTATCCCTGTGCGATCTGGTAGAAAACCCCTATTACAATGGTCACCAAAAAGAAGTACAAACAACAACCGAGACACTGGCTACAATAAACAATCGAAGAGTCCGACCCATCATCTTCACCTGCATATATAGTATCATTCAATAATATAGCGTAGAGTCGTAAGACATGAGCTCTTGAGCTACCCGAGCCCGAAATAATCTTCATGGGAACCGGCTTGGACATGATTAGGACTCCCATGACACGATGTAGATGGCGAATAAACCGAAGTATGGGACTCACGCGGAACAGGCAGCGGCCGTACGTTCATCCCTCCTAGGTGGATATCATTTTTGATGGTATGCGGCGTCAGCGAACCAGATTTGGAGTGCTGTTCTTCGAAGGACGACGTGCGCGGGCCCGGGATGTACGTGACGGGGCGGGGCGCAGGCGGCGAGTCGTGCAATGTGCCAGACTCGAGCGTCCTCGTGCGTCGGTGCGTAGCGTCGCGAAGCGAGATGCGGTTGTTGAGCGTGACGAGGAGCGTATTTGAGTAGCTGCAGCAGTGTCAGACGCGAGAAGACGAATGAGTGGAGGCTGTGCATACATCTTTCCAATCACAGCGGTACTGGTGCACGGTTTAATATGTTGCAGCGGCATAGAGTTGAAGAGGAGACTCACGGGCAGTAGTAATAGCTTTTGTTCTGTATGAGAAGCGATTCAGCTGCGCACTGACTGCTGCGTGTAGTTACATACCGGTGCTGCAACGAACATGACCAAAGAGAGGATCGCGACGCTAGCTGTGCGGACGTCGGAATCTCAATAATAGCGGAACTCCGGATAACTCGAAGGTTCTCACCAGAAACTGCGTTTGTTTCTACCGACAAACGCATGAGCCTCGAGAGGACATGGCTCGAGAAGTGATTCTCGTCTCTCCTCGAGTGTGAGAACTGTTGCAGACGGATGTGAACTATGAGTAATGCATGCGGACAAGAGGCTTACGAGATATATCATCGTTACAGCAATCAAGAAGTCAGCGACGGCGTCTCCTACAAGCCACAACTTCATGTCCCATCAGCGTGAAGATTTTGATGTTTGATTTCTTTGATACGCACATAGACCAGCACGATCGACCTATGCGCCTCCGAAAAGCGTCCATAAATATGTCCCTGTCCTCTGCATGAGCACGGATTCGAGATCGTGAGCCAGATCACACACCTGGATTCCACCGACAATGCCTCCAATGCCTTGCAGGAGAGAGATCTACAAGCCCCCTCCATCAGCGAGACCACCCGGAAGCTGACTTGTAATGGACTGACCGCGACAATGACAAGGCACAGCCACCAAAGCGACCTCTTCAGCACCCAGATGCGGTAGCAGAAGAATGTCTGAATGATGAGGGAGATCAATGCGCTCATGAACGGAGTGTCGAATGGCGAGATGTAGGGATCTTGCAGGCGGAACAGATCGCCGAAGCCTTCCGCGAACCAGTAGTAGACATCTGCACCGGTAAATGCGGTCTGGAGGGACTCAAGAAGGAAAACCGAGTACACTGCTGGCGACGTTAGGTCCGTTCCTGGACAAAGATTGCGCAGTCAACGTACCTAGTATCTTGATAGGTCGTCTGTCGTCCGGGAAATAATAACTGTATATATCTGCACATGTTTCATCAGCTGCGGCACCTCGATAGTTAGCGCGAAATCTCCACTCACACACTTGCACAACGAGAATGCCGTATAAACACCAATTGAAGAGTATCCCGAGGAGCTACGCGCAATGGAAAGAGCTTGCATGAGAAGGCAGAACGCAAACAATCCCGGGAGGACGCACGATCGGGGCCGTTCTGAATGCTCCCGCATGAGCAAACTTCACGACGACAGGAGACGGAGACCAAAAGGCTGACTTACAACTGCGCAATATTCGCCGGAATCGGAATAGGGACTGGAGGCGCCGACATGGTGAAGAAAGACCTGAGCTCCCGACTCCTTCGTAAAAAGAGGGAGAGAAGGCGCGGGAATATAGCCTGTAACTTCGGAGCAGAGGATCAGGCTTTGCCCCCACTTCCGGGCTTTATGGTGTGCTGCGATGCTGTGCGAATGTGGAGTCGATTTGTCAATGATAGCAACTCGGGTCGTGACAGGAGGCAATGGGGTAAGTGATTGCGCGTTTCGCTAGTTGTGTAGAAGCAGGAACGCGCTCGCGATGTACGGCACACTGCGGGTTTCGAAGGCGTCTGTGAGGCATAAGTATAATGCGCTGCAGCAGCATCAACAGCTGGCCTATTTTGAGGTCAACAGCGCATCAGTATAACGTATCGTGTACAGTCAAGGGAGTTTGTGGGCAATGACACAGCGAAACGATCGCCTCAACGGCTTTCAGGTGATCGACGGCTAAGATGCTGGTAGCCGCGATGTCGTAGAAGCTTTGACAGGAGAGCGCTCACTCTGACGTCTGCAGTCGAGCCGGAATTACGGTAGTGAATGCCTGACGTTGGAAGCGATATGTACCCCTCCGCAAAAGCACGGTCCAATCCGCACGTGGATCGGGCTGGAGAGCGTGACGCACCGCGCCTCGAGGTGAAGGGCCCGTTCCACCGACCGCGAGAAAGACGCGTTCGTTCTAAAGGTCTTGCATAGAAGACGTATCCAGCCCATGGATCCGGACAACCTCTCGAGACACAGGAAGCTGCGAATCAATGCGACCAGCATGCGAGGGCTGAAGTAAAGCCTAACCTACAGTGATAACTGTGACGTACTGAACATCGGCCACGTACCTAGTCTTCAAATCTTCAAAGGATATCTCAATCGATTCCATCATACCTGTTGGCTGCAGTCCGTTGAGTAGTAGGAGGACCATCGGACGATAGACTACCTTACGTAGACGTCGCCAGGTAGGTCAGTGAGTCCGAGTCGCGCTAGGGTGTCGGCAGACTGCCTGCCGTGGATGTCGTGGTGCGAGAGGATATTTTCATTGCAGGTGCGTCCCACGGAAGGGTCGGCCTCATTCAAACAGCTAGCATTTCCCCGTTACTGTCTTACGTGGATTTTCGTTTCCGGGAAAACGGACAAGAGACGGAGGTATTGTACTGCTTGATCCGGGTTGTGCAGAGTCGGCGAAGAATATGATGGACCACCTCTCTGACGGATGGATTTCGCGCAGATTAGCGGTCTCGCGTAAGTCTCGAACGAGATATAATACGGCAGCGTACAGAACTTGTCCCGCTGTGATACCACCTGATACCGTACGTCTTTTGCGGATCTTGCGTTAGTTACCTGCGCCCAAATTAACCCTTGTAGAGCACAGCATGGACACGACCAGGACTCTGCCAACACGTGTGCAGATGGGTGAAGCCGACGCATGCGGAACAGGCAGCGGACGTATGTCAGGTTCTACGGCAGCATGAGAGGACGCAATCTTCGGACTAACTTGAAGAACACGGTCGAGAGAGGATGACCGGGAGGTTGTCCAAAGTCTGCCAAAACCCGCTGCGATATTGGCTGCGTAAGGCATTCAGGAAGACAGATGAAGAGGGATCTGCGCGTGGCAAGTAAAGAGCGACGGCGAGCGTGCGACAAGCGCAACCGGAGGCCGGCCCGCAAGGAGACCGCTGTCCAATGAGAACGTTGCTGTTCCAGGATAAGTTATCGTCTTCGCGCGCACCACGGAGCACAGCTAGTGGAAGTTGTGGTTGGGCAGGCGCGTGGCGATATTTTCACGATGACGGGTGAGCGCCAGCCAAAAGTGAATGTTCTTGACTTATCCGTAAGGGCAGCTAACAACTTGCGATGATGTATATGGTTCTATAGGGTATGTGGGGCATCTTGCCCTACTACCATGAAACAAGACGAGGCTCTCATGACCCTATCTTCCGATATCACTGTCATCGAATCGAACCTCACACGGCAAACTTCCCCTTGCTTCAGTGGTGAGAGGTTGTTCCGATGTCCTGATGCACATATCTTACGTTGCTATTCTTCTTCAAGATAACGAGGGTGCTGTGTGAGTCGGCTTTTGCGGTGGGGGTGGAAGCATTCGAAGTACCTGCAGGTTGGCGTCAGCTACTCCAATACCGCGGGCTTCAAGGAGCTTTTCCTTGTACGCCCACCTGACACTGTAGTTTTACTTCCTGACAGGTCCATCCTTCGACAGAAACTCGATGGGCGGCTGTTCGGAGCCAAACTGTCAATGGAATCATCTCAGATTGCTGAGAACCCTGGAGATACTGTATTGCAGTATATAAGGGCTTCATGAGCTACCTTGGATGTTATACATTGAGCACGCAGCACTCAACCCCTCATACATCACCTCTTCATGTCTCTAGCAGCAGCCGCCCCTCCTGCCATCCGGCCTTGGGTGAGTCGTCGTCGCGTCCTCGCAATCAATTCTAGCTCACATACGCATCTCGTGCAGATTGAGTTGTCTCGCGTACACAAGTTTGCTGGTAGCATGCTGATCTTTTGGCCGTTCGGTACGTTTGAAGTCCGTACTATGTACGTTTCCGCTGGATGCTAATCGGTATCACACAATGACCAGCGTGGGGCCTGACTATGTCGGCACACTCGATCTCCATGCCGTTCTCGACGTACGCGTTCGATCTGCTGTATGGGCTTGTCTGCGCATCCATTCTCCACAGGTAAGCGTTTCTAGCTTTGATCCCAAGCCCTGCTATGCGCTTACATATACCCTTCGCTCATCGCCGCTATAGTGAGTTCAGGTTTGCCTCCCGAATCTACTACACAGACCTAACATCCCTGTCTCTCAGGCGCGGGCTGTATCTGGAATGACATACTGGATCGCAACTTTGATCGCCAAGTCGGCAAGTTCCCTTACCAGGTCTCTGTTCTAGATGAATCAAGCTGACCTAGTAGAGGTACAGAGCGCACCAAACATCGGCCGATCGCGGATGGTCGCGTGTCTGTACCCGGAGCGCTGGTCTTCCTATCAACTCATCTGCTGACTCTGGTGGCACTGATGTGGCCGTTCAACGACCTAGCGTACGCCCTGATATCAATATTCACACTGAGCTTTACAGACGATACACCTCTAGATGGAAGCTAGGACTCATCACCGTGTTCCCTCTCCCAGGCATCTACCCTTTGGTTAAGCGCATTACGTACTGGCCACAGGCCTGGTTAGGTGAGTCCCTAGATTGCAATTGTCGTGATCACTGCGCCGATGGTGGAATATCCCAGGCGTCGCCATGAACATGGTCAGCCTCGTGGTGTGGAGCGCGCTGCAGGCGAACATCGCGCCGGCCGCGCTCATACTGCTCTTTGGCTGCTGGGCGTGAGTCACACTTCTAGCCCCCACTAGCACACGTCAGTTGACAGTCCGCTCCCCAGATGGACGCTTTATTACGGTGTGCATCTCTGAGATGCCGTGCCGCGCATGCATGACTTATCTCCGACCGCGCAGATACAATCTACGCGTGCCAGGATAAACGGGACGACGTAAAGGCAGGCGTCAAGTCGACCGCCCTTCTCTTCGGCGAGCACATCAAGCTCGTGCTCGTCGGTTTCGCGTCGCTGCTTGTCGCGTGCCTCGCCACCGCGGGGTACCTCAATCATCAGGGAGCGCCGTTCTTCTTACTTGGCGTGGGCGGCGCGGCGTTGCATCTCTTCCTCCAGCTGTACAGCGTGGATGTAGACGACGTAAAAAGCTGCCTAATCGCGGTAGGTCTTCTACACGTCTTTCGGGCAGATCGTGCTACTGATCTCCATTCAAAATGTAGTTCGAAGCGAACGGATTCGCTTTCGGTAGCATTGTATGGTTCGGCTTGCTTGCTGACTACGTCTATGCGCGCGGTATTCAAGTTATCGCCTGAGGGCTGCACAGGCGCCGGAATGTGATCTTCGTTTTCTTTTCTGTCTGCAGGCCTCACTTGTCATCTGTTATGTTCCATTACCCATATAGTTTCTCCCACAATTCGTTATCTTACTGGATTTTCCAGTCATAGAGCCGCTCGTGCGGTGTTCCTGATGTCTTGTACTCCTTACGTCTTCGCTACTCACTGAATGGCTGTGTCATGTACTCAAGAGTCATCTCTCGAACAGAATAGAACACTGAATATAATCGCCTGAGCGTCAGTACATTGTATATGGCCGCTCCGCTGATATGATGGCCAGCTGATGTGTCCAGTAACATGATTTTTTGCTTCATCATCCCCTTCATATCCATTGTCCTCGGACGAATTCCATTAAGATGTCACAAAGAAGTCTACAAATGTGCCATCGCAGCACTAGATATCAGGAGACCGGGAGGCCCGCACCAAAAGCGTGGGCCCGGCGCTGACAGCTTCCATGTAAAGAGCGGACACTGGCAATCGCGCTCGCGCTCAGTAGTGGTCATCGTCAATCAGCATCGCTTGGGATTCGCCGTGGCAAGCGCCGTAAACCCATGTGTGCGACTGCATATAGCGAAATTCTGCCTCCTTATTTCCCTAGAGTAATCAATTGAACAGGGTGTATGGAAGCGCCAAAATGCTAGACAGCTTTATAAGTATTTCGCCAAAGTCCGAGTCGCGACGACATCTCTCAAGACGGTCTAGACAATCGACCATTGGGCGATGATGACACGTCTCAGGTTCAAGCAGGAGAGAACACTAAAGCCGCGAGAATGCCCGGCTTTACTCCATCAAGCTTCCATCCTGTCACCGCTCCCAGCTCCACGAACTGGTTCAACGTGCGTTCCTGCCCGTTGATGATATTCAACATCTGTGGGACCAAGGAATTCAGCATCTTTCCCGTCTGCTTCGAAGACCCTGCGCACCTGCATATCCATCATCGTAAGGAACCCGCCGATTGGCAGTCCAAGGTTTGCGAGGAGAGGGAAGGGCGGGGGTGGGGGGCCTCCGGGCTCCGGGCACGCGTGCGGCATGATGCTGTCGAAGATGATGAGTTTGGTCGACGGAGCCGCAACGGCGCGGATGTTCTTCAAGATCTTGACGTTAGCGGAGTCAGGCCAATCGTGGAGGATAAGGCGGAGGAAGTAAACATCCGCGTTCTTGACCGTTTGAGGCTGGAAGAAGTCTTGGGCTGGAAGAAGGAAGCGTCAATGAATTGCGTGGAGAGAAGCAAAGCGGAACGCACCTTGCAGTGTGACGGACCCGTCAGTGATAGATTTCGGGGATTGAGCGTCCCAGAACTATGTGCACGATAGGGTGAAATTCCGGCTGCGTTCGGGAGAGATGACACACACCTTCTTTGCGTCACCGATGACGGGCTCAAGATCCTGCAAGATATATTTCAGGTGCGGATACGCTTTGTGCAGCAGTATCGTCACGGTGCCGACGCTACCGCCCACATCCACCACAGTGCTGCCTGGCTTGAGAGACTTCCAGTCATATCCTATGCGACAGAATTAGTAACATTTCGTACACTCTATGCATCGAGCATGATATATGAAGGCTCACCTTCAGTGAACAGAGTTGAAGGGAAATGTTCACCCCCGCCCTTCATCGCAGCGTTGAACCGCCGGCCGCGCCACTCGTTTCCGGGTTCCTCGTACCAGTTCCATAACTTTGATGGGGTCTTCAGGGCGAGGTTGAAGGGGGCATCAACATCAGCAGGGGCTTCATGGATGTATTCCGCGAGGAAGGCGCTGCTCGCGAGTGCTTCGTCCGTACTGCGCATGTTCATGCCGTGTTTATATATTCGACAACAGCACATCAACGGGAAAGTATCACGCACCAATGTCCCACAAAGGCAGCGGCGGGCGCGTCTTCGTATTTAGTCAGCTTACTGATAGTGGTTATGAGCACAGGTCTGGATGGAGGGATGTAGGATACCCACTCAGTCTTCAGCTGTTCCAAAGGATGCGCCTTGACAAGGACAGAGGAGATGCGGTTGTTTGAGAAAACGTTTGGGGTGACTTCCTTGAAGACATGGCGCGTAGCCAGATACCGGAGGACTCGGGCTGTAGACAAGATCAGGAACGTTGGAATGTCAGGATGCCTAATTCCCATCACACACCCAATTTGACCTCGTCAATGTCGACTTTCTCTCCAATGTCGTGCACGTGAAGTCCCTGTGATCAATCGATCAACATCTGCAAGTTCGGATCCATTCGACCGCGCACACCTGAGTTCCGGCATCCTTCAACACGTCCGCGACGTTCACGTCAACAGCGAGGCCCAGCGTCGCCGACATATACATCGCAGGCGCGTAATCCTGGATCGTATCCATGGGCGCTCTCACTGTGGCGATGATCTGGTGCGCTGCAGCGACGATAAGGCGAGTTGTGGCAGCAACATCCGGATCCTTGTCAAGCGGTCCTGGGCTGAAAGGCTGGTCGAGCGAGGGGAATGAAAGTCCTTCCTTTGCGTACGCAGACTCGAGTGTCTGGACGCCAGACGATATGAGGCCTGCGAGGGCAGTGAGGGGGCTAGTCATCGTGGGCGGCGTTTCCGGTCGCTTGCGGTGTAGAAACGAGGGGGTCAACTTATATAGTGAGACGGGCATGGTTTGGAATGATGATCAGAGAGTGCGCGTCTACCTTATAAACCCGTAAGGCGTGGTATGAGCGTGGATGTTACGCGGAAACCGTTTGGCAACGTCGAGGTAAAGAGGCGGCTTTGAGGAGAGTATAAAGGGATGTGACCAAGACGAGTCAATTGCGTCGCACCAGATCCAAATTGAAATGTCACCCTGGCGAGCAGTCTCACCTCAACAGCCCTCTTATATCTTGACGGGTAAGCTGTTGACACCAGCGCTACCATTGCGCGTTATTACCTGCCTCGGTTCGCCTGGCTCAGCAATTATCACAAGGGTCTGCTCTTCAGGCGAGCCAGCATACCTTGGTGTAGACACTGCATGACTGGCTGCGGTTACGAGAACTTGACGGAGTGGACTAGGCAGGTCGACTAGAGAAGTCATTCTGACCGTTCCTGCAGGCTAAGCAATGGCATGCAAGCTTCTGTTCCATTCCCACGTCTGACACGGACGGTGGGCCAAATTTGGCGCACAGAGCTTCGTTTTGTTGCGCCGCAACACGGATATCCTCAAACGGCTTTATCAGAACAAACCGTATACTTGGTTTCGGTGATTGACCGCATGCAACAATGGTGACGGTCATTTCCGCTCCTCGGCGTTGACGACTTGAGGTATTGATACAGATAGAATGCGAGGGGTACGCCTGACCATCAAATCAGAGGGCGACGCTCCTTTCTAAGACAAACATACATGCACTGGTACTTATGCCATATGCACTGATGTGCGAGCACGGGACGACTGTGGGAGCAAGACACCTGGTCTATCAGACATCCTAACCACATGAACCCCGAGGGCGGCCGGCAGGAGCGCCGTTTCAGCTCACGGAGTAGAGACCGATTGAACCTTGTCTGCATCACTTTCTTTCAATGGCAACTCCGCGTGGACTGCCTTCACAGTGCTCAGCGCTTCCTTTGAACGCGGCCGGACGCTGTACGCAAACGGTTTGGGGTGGCTAACAACCATCGTTGTGAGTCAACATATCCCAATGAAGACGAGATGTTACACACCTGACGGTCCCAGATACGAACTCTGCCTCAGGCATTCCCCCATCGCCGGGCCCAAACTCGAGAACAGAAAGCGTCAGCGCCATAAAGATGAACAGATTCGCGCCCGCCATGTCCACGCCTGGGCACTTGCGGCGTCCGAAGCCAAACGCGAACACGTGCGGGTCGAGCGCAGATGTGTCCGGCATGAAGCGGTCGGGGTTGAATGACGTTGGGTCCTTGTAATAGGCAGTATCTTGTGATATCGCCCTGGACCGAGGAGACGTAGGTCAGAGGACGTGAAAGGTCAGAAACAGATAGCCAAGCTTGCCAAATATTAGAGAAGACGAGGGAGCCCTTCGGTATGAAGTATCCATTGTACCAGTCATCCTCAGTCGAAGTGTGTGGAATGCCTGTCCGAAGCATGACAGAAGCACGATGAGCCACCATTGTATGTATGACTCACGGTGATGAATACGCACCCATTGGCCCGATAACGTGCCACCGTAGCACCTCTTTATAAACGGCCTCAAGATAAAGCAGGCTTTCTCGATCTTTGAACGTAGGCAGGCGGCGCGTGCCCTCCTCGTTACCAAGAACGGCGTCGAGTTCTGCTTGTGCGCGTTTCTGCACATCTGGATACAATATCATGGCGAGGACGAACGTCATCTGCGTCGCCACGACCTAACAACCAGTCAGTTGATTATGAATGACGGAAACGTCTCACGCTCACAGTATCTGTTCCACCGCCAAACAATGACGCCGCCGCGTAAACGACGACATCCTCGTCAACTTGCGGGTCTTCTAGCCCAGCAGACGCAAACGATGGCAGAGCCCGTTTCTCGCGTAGCTCTTCCTTCACGAATTCTATAGGCTTCTGAGCAGACGCTAAAACCGTACGGCGGAAGCATGCCGCCGTTTGCTTGAAGCTTGCGCCAGGAAACCAGGCAGGTAAATGCCGCACTGGACGTTCAAAACGTTCAACGCGCAGATCATACGAAAAGTGCGAGAAGCATACAGATAGGGAATGCATCGACAGTCCATGTGCCAGGTAGAGTCGCAAGGTAGAATTCGTGTGCAGCGGTGTCGAGGAGGGCGAGCAACGGGTCCGGGCGGTGGGAGTTCTTCGACACAGTGTAGCCATGCGAAATGCGCATGAAAATCGCAGCTGTCATCCTAAGCAATTTGATCAATTGTTGCCGCACCACAAGGGAGAAACACGCACAGCCGGATGTCGCGAAACATATCTTCAGGGTTCGCGCAGACACGCGCGAGGAAATGCCGCGTCTCGTATTCTTGTGTCTCCCGCACGAATGGCGCCGCGATGGCGGCCTTCGACCCGATCTGGCGAGCGACGAGTTTTCGGAGCGCACGGAAGCGCGAGCCGTATGGAGCCAATATCATCTCTCGATTCCAGCCGATCCTGTAGAGGCGAATGTGGGTGTATGGTGCATAGTGAGATGTTGATGCTACTCACATCTCGCCAGCAAAAGGAAGGACAGGGCGGCCAGAGTAGATGGATGAGCGTTTTTCGAGGAGGTCGTTGCACACGTCGAGGGAGTTGAGGAAGATGACCGGCTGTCCGAGAATGCTGACAGAGCTAATCGGACCTGCGTGTAGGTGAGCACGGGTGTATGTGCGGTGGGTGAAGACATACCATATAGGCCTCGATGCTTCGCCCAATGTATCCATTCGTAGTCCTTTGGGAGGTCGAGGATGTTGCCGATGAACGGAATACCCCGTGGACCGGGAGGTAGAGGATGACTGTATCTTCTGTATTGCCCGATAACAATCAGGCAGGCGAGGACGAGAAGTGGTGCACCGTAGACAGCAGAACTGGGCAGGTCGAGCATAGTGGTTGTCTCCAAGCAGGAAGGGGAGGTCCGGGATTATATAAATCTTGAGAGATGCGCTCATAGCGCGCGCTCAGCTTTACTTTGAGTTCGGAGCGGGCACAGGACTTCTCGAGGCACATCTAGGGTTGTGGCGCCTGTGGCAGAGGAACAACACGAATTGCGCGCCCTGCCCGGCAAAAACATGGAGAAGATCGGGAGGTCATGAGCCCGGCTGCTGTCTGGGGGTATTAATTAGTTGAGTAATGCATAGAGGCTAGAGAGAATAGGGAGATGAGACTGAAAGGGTAAGATGCACACACGATGGTATCTCCGCGCGTGAACAAGCTTCATCCTTATCTCTTGTACTCCACTGCTTACTTGCTAAAAGATCGTCTTGGGCTCGGTGGCTTGACGGATCTGGTCGACGCGCGAGCAGCGTCCACATATGCACCGCCTAACCTGCATGTCGGTCCATACACTCGGTAACTTGGTTCGCTGTCTCTAGCAAGAGAGTAGCTTGTGAACTTGAGAGTTGTCCAAAGCGCAGTCGTGGAGGACTTGAAGACAGCGTGTTGACAATGACAGGTCGACAACAGCTTAGCAACAGCTCGTGGAGCCGCGTGTCCCGCGGCCGGCAGGTGCCGAAGCCGACCAACGTCCAGTCTGCGAGACTGCGACGACTGTCACGACTCGCGCTCTTACTTCACTGAGTCAGTTACACTTCAGGTTCCATTCATGTAGACGGTGCATCACGGTCCTGTGCGCACTACTTGGTCGATCCGCCAGGCCCACTGCAACCCCCCGAATTCCCTAGCCTTGCAGATCTGTCGACGCCCCTTCTGCATGTACACCTATCGACTCTGTCTACGGCGATCCCGCCAGTACCTCTGTACCGGCACTGCTTACATCGACTATCGCTCATGAACAATCCTTCACCTTGACTCTTGCATGCCAAGAAACTGCCACCGATGACCGGAAAGTAGCTGCAGACGTTCGAGTGGTCTTCATGCGGGGCACCCGTCCTTCCCGCGAGAAGACGTCTCTGCTTCCAGTTGGACACATGAGTTACTGCGGATGCTTCGACCATGCAATATCTCCTTCTAGGTGAAAGATCATTGCATATTTGACGCTGTTCTGGATAGCTTCCTCCAGCGAAAATACGGCACTCCAGCGATGGACATTCTCGCCGGCATCAGTTCGCGTGATCCCTGTGGACAGGCTTTGGCCAAAGTCCGCTATATCAGTCTTGCCAAGCCTAACCCCAGTCTTGCTCAAACTTCTCTGGAGGCTCCACATGCCGACCTCGACACCGCCCCCACGCCAGCCACATCCCTGGGCGCCTTCTCAACTCTCTCAGTGCCTCTCATAGTCGGAGAGTAGACACATCTCCCTGTCCCGCGGGGACCACTTTCAATTTTGGCACCCGGCCTGTCTCCGTACAGATGCTCGTCCTCTGTCGCTGCCCTTTGAAGCTTCTCAGAGCCGGAAGGCATTCCATCCTTTGTCTGTGCTCCCGCACGATCTCTACAAGCGCGTGCTTACCCTCACTCGATCTATGCAGGTTGTCCTCACTCGACGCTCTGGTGCAGAAGCAAGATCTCCGATCCCCCGCGGAGGCTCGACTGAGGTTAAGCCCGGCACGAGAGACACCGTAGTGAGAGGCCCCGAGTTTGATTTGGAAGACGACACGCCGTCCACACCATCGGTGCCACCGCGTCGCATGACGGCGAAGCTCCACACCTTGCACGTCTCCATACCCTCGGAGTACCGGAACCTCTATTCGTGTCTACGCCCTCTTTATCGCTCCCCTTTCCATCCGCCCAATGAGCCGTGGCGGGTTCCGTCGTCCTGCGGCCCGATGCTCAAAACAGCCACTCATGAGCGAATCGAACACAATCTTCAAAGGCGCCATTAGATATGCAGCTTCGAAAATATCTTTTAACCCCTCTCCAGTCGTAAAGTTTTATTGACGGGCGAAATGGAGGAACTGTTGAGACGTCGACAAATGCCGGCTCCCCGAAGATTCCCTGGAACAACATTCGCTCCTGATGCCCCGAGGCGCCACCGGTAAGGCCATCTATCCTTCTGATGACTGAGACTGAGTGTTACAGCCTTCACCGGTCACCTGCCTTGCCTCCGTGTTTGAGTCTTGGGCATGTTCTTGGCTGAAGCGACCCTTCAGCGTCGTCATAGATCCTGGAGTTGGCGGTGTCGCAGATATTTCCTGCTGTACAATACCCTCGTATCCGAGAACTGGCCATCATCCTTCCATATCGCTGTGTTTTCGTACCTCAAAGCCTTATCTTCGGCGAAGCAAAAGTCTGCTCAGGGTGGTGCGCTCGTTAACACCTTCCGATGTCACCGTGAGGCTGACATCTCTCGTTAGATCACGGTTTGCCACCGAGCAGGACCGCGCCAAGGACTCGCTCACCTTTGCGGACTTCCTCGGAGGCGCTATTGCGTTCCCTATTGTCAAGGCGTGAGTATCTCTCTCCCTATGTATCTACCGTACTCGAAGGTCGGTTCATATCCTCTTACCCGGGTAATGTCAGTGCCAACGATTATGACGACCAGAACCCTGAGCTTTATTGGCTCCGATTCTGTTATCTGTATCCGAGAACGAAGACCGCGATGAAAATGCCTCCCGTGTGTTCTCTATGGAACTGACTGGCGAGACACGTGCGAGTTTGCGTGGTACACAGTGAATATCATCCTCTTCCTTCGCCGGCGTCCTGGTGTCCACACTCTTCTGTACTTGAGCACAAGGCGAAATCATAAGTAGTGGCCAAATGCATCGTCGATTGTGCCAATCTGTCAAGCCGTCACTTCGAGCAGCTTCTCCGACATTCGCCTGTCTCTCACACGCCAAAGACCAGTTCTTAAAAGCTGGCACATGCAGCCAACCAGACTTAACTCGTGATGTTTATGTATTTTCACATAAAAACCAATAATTGTTCGCGAACTCACCTCTCGGGGTGCCAGTGATATGGTCCCGCAATCAACTCTCGAAGATGCGACAGCCCGACTCGTAGCGGTGCTATGGCCCACAAGACACAAGTACAAGATACTGTAATTGAAGCAGATATAACAGAACCAGCATATTGATGTGGTAATATAACGGACTTCCTCCGCTGATAACAGATGTACTGTAACTTACAGGCAGTGATCACAACGCCGCATCGTGCTATTTCCTGATGTCGCGTGGAGCCTATATCGAGCACTGTGTCCCGTTCGCAATGACCAAGCCATTCGTCTGGCCGTAGACTGCGACTGCATGAATCGATTATTCGATAGCTGCGATATAGGTGTAGTAGAACATGCAAGCTTCTGTTGCATTCCCAACTCGGATGATATGCCGGTATTGGCGCACAGCGCTTCGATGTATTGCGCCACGAATATCATCGAATGGCTGTATGACACAAAAGCGTATACTTGTGAGACTGCGCGCGATCGGCGATGCTGATGGACTTTCACGAATATAACGAGAGGCACAAGGGTCTGAGTAGCCCAATCGATGATCAGAGGGCGACGCCTGTTCCAAGATAAGACGTACAAAGAACGATATGATAAACCACGGCGGCCTTCAACCTGATCTGGTGGGCGACGAGCTTGCGGAGCGCACGGAAGCGCGCGCCGTGCAGAGCTAGTATCATCTCTCGGTTCCAGCTGATTTTGTAGACCTAGAGGGGTGAATGAGGGTGAATGAGGCCATATGGCGCTCAGTGGAAAGTCGAAGCTACTTGCATCTCGCCAGCGAAAGGGAGGACGCGGTGACGCCTTCCGAGAATATCCTAGTCTTCGCCTGTGCACTTCATTACTATTTCGTGGTTTGATGGATCCAGTTGACGCGATTAAAGCGTCCGCATCTGCATCGCTGGTCTGTGTATAATGACTCTCGCAGCAATTGCAAGATGCTGGGATCCAATAGATGAAGGAGTTGCAAGCGAGCTCACCACGGTTGCGGACAAGCCTTCAAGCTTCAAGCTTCAAGAGACGACATTCAAGTCCGTGACTCCGGCGGATGCCGAGGTTCTGCAGCACACAGTTGGAGGCGACCTCTACAAGTGCAACAACTCGCACCTAGCACTTTGACTTCACTTCAAGCTTCATTTGCGTACAATATCTCAGGATGCGTCCTCCTACGCGTACCACTCGTTCAATCCACCGGACTTCGAGCCCTGCTCAGCCTCGCAAACACTGCCCTATTCGCCCCAGCTCTACACTACTAGATCTGTCGACACCTCGCCTAGTCACCGCTGTGCCTGATCCGCCTGTCTCTGACGATCTCGCCAGCGCGTCTGCACCAGCAGCAGCTACTTCTGTCCCTGTGAAGCATGATAAAGCTCTCGCGTCGACTCGAACGAGAAACCGCCATCGCATGACCGAGAAGAATCTGCAGATGCTCGAGGCGGCCTTCGCACGAAGTACTCACCCTTCTCGCGAGGAGAAAGCGTCTCTCAGCGTAGAGTTAGACACGTAAGTGAAACGCCATGCATCAATCTGGTGAAAGAGAACACGTTTGACGTCTCCCAGGGACTTGAAGACCATCACCATTTGGTTCCAGAACAAACGCCAGACTATGAAGAAGCTCCAGGATAACTCTCTCCAGCGAAACAATGCCGCGGAAGCGATGGATATTCTTGCGTCGGCCTCTGCTCTTATGGTCCCGCTGAACAGACCCTCGCCAAAATCTGCTTGCACTGTCTCGTCTCGCCAGGCCGAACCGCCAGTCTCGTTTGAACTTTTAGCTTTACATGCTGATCTCGAAACTACCTCTGCGCCAGCCGCATTCCTGAGCTCTTTCTCCGCTCTTCCCATACATCTCAGTGCGCCTCAGACTCAGAGCAGGCCCATCTCCACTCTCCCTCGAAAACCACTCGCAATCATACCCTACCACCACCCAAACATGCCTGTCCCCGAACAGCCGCTCCCTCTCGCACCCGCGTTCGATGCCCATTCCGGCTTCTCAAAGCCAGCGTGCACCCCTTCCTCGCGCTCGACCTCTGTCCTTCCGCACGATCTCTGGAAGCACATCCCTTCATCCCCGCTCGCGTTGCGCAGCCTGTCTTCGCCCGACGCCGGAACGGACGCGGAAATGGAAGTAGACTCCACCAAGCGTCCGCGGACGCTTGAGTGGGCATGTGCGCGGCACGCGAAACGTCGCCGCGAGAACCCCGAGCTCGACTCGGAAGAGGACACACCCTGCACTCCACCTCCGCCATCGCGTCGTATGACAGCGCAGCTCCACACGTCGCACGTCCGCATACCTTCGGAGTACTTCTCCATCTTTCCACCTGATGTCCTACAAGGTGCTGTGTTACTTCTTGCCTTGAAGGAGCCTCCGCGGAAACACCAGTAGCCTCGTATCCCACTATCCCCACTTGATTCTTATGTATCTGTCCTTCCATGTCAGACAATATTGATTTGTGCCCGAGATACGATCTTTCCCGAACAGAAGATGGATGTAAAGGGAACGCCGCGAGGACCGTAAGTAAAACAACATTGCGATATAACTAAATCAATGCAAATTGCAGGGTACATGATATGCTGAGTATGTGACGTGCCCGAATCGTAATATTGCCTATTATTATGAGCCAGCCAATTTTTTGCGTTTCTTCCCTGCCGTGGTAGGCGATGTAGTCGCAGTTAATGCTGGAGAGCTCGCCGGGGATGGGTAGCTCGCCGGGGGTTCGACGCGCGGTGTGCCGTTAAGCTTCGACTTGCTGGCAGGAGTCGTGCCGTTGGAGCCTTTATGGACTCCGTTTCTTGAAACACCGCCATTGACGTGGGAGTGCGGGATGTCAGAGGATGTGGGGGCTAAGCAAAGTAGAGTTGAGGCAATACAAGGAGGACGGCAACCCAGAGAACTCACCCTTCACAGCGTGTTGGCGGAACAGCTCAATGAAAGTGTCCATCTCATACCCATCCACGATGCGGTCGGGTGGCCTATTCAGGAGAGACTGACTCGCATCTTCGTCAACATCCATCTCTTCGTCTTCGTCCTCGCTCCCGTCCCCATTTGCTGTCCGCCGAGCCTTGACGGGCTCTTCCGTCATGGCAGGCCGAGGCTGCAAAAAGCCACTCATGAGCGAGTCGAACAGAGTCTCCAAAGGCGGCATCAGATATGCAGGCGCATCGAAAATATCCGTCAGCTCCTTGCCGTTCCATGACCGTGAAGCGTTGTCGACAGGGGGGCGAGGGTGAGTAATCGAGACGTCGACAAATGCCGACTCCCCGAAAATATCATGGAATAATGTTCGCTTCTGAGGCCCTGAGGCACCGTCCACAAGGCCCTTCGCAGCTGACCCCGATTCAGAGGGTGCACGTATGTCGTCGCCGAATAGAACGACACTCCAAGTGTCTGTGATGCCGACCAGACTGAACGACCCTGGCGCTTGTTGTACGGGCGACGAAGGATACCATGCGATGCTCCGGAGTCCGAAGGGGAGGGTATACGTTTTGCGTGGTATGCTAGATGTATGCGTGAAGATCGAGACGTGTGTGAGAGGTGCTGCACCATTGGACAACGCAGGTAGAGATCGAAACACCGCAAACGTCTCATCGCTTGGTTGAGAAACTGTCGCACTGATTGGCGTCGGGCTCCGATGATGCCATTGGGCTATACCGCAACATTGAGAAAGTGTCCGATAAGTACTTATTCGCGAACTTACCGCTCTGTGTGACAAGGTCCCACAACACAATGTCGGTAGATCCAACAGCAGCCAGGTAGCGACCGCCATGGCCTACAAAGTGACTGGAGAGAACCTTGTCACAGGATTGAGGTGCAGTGAGGGCTTGGATCAACGCATTGGTGAATGGGTCGTAGAGGGAGACATAGGGACCGAATGAGACAGCAAAGATGGAGCCATCCGGGGACCACGAGACGTGACGGGGCGTCTCTTGTCGGAACGTGAAAGTTGAACGAAGGACCCAGAAGACTGACCGTCGATATCCCGTTAGCCATGTTGTGGCGTGAAAGACATATGCAACATACCTTCGGTCAAACCAGTCCTCTTCTCCTTTAAAGTACGTATTCGCCAGCTCTTGACATTCCCATCTTCGCCCGTGGTCACGAGGAGGAGAGCAGTCGCATCGCGCGCTGCTGGAGAGAAAGCGGTAGAAGTTACTTTTTTCAATCCATGGGGCCGACCGACCCGGGTATTTAGTATCCAGAAACCAGAGCTCTTGTCCCATTGCCAGATCTTCAGGTAAACCTCTCCGCGGAATGACTCATCACCGGTTCTGGAGTCAATGGTGGCCAGCCATTCTCCTGACGAGGATATGACCGCCTGTTCTACGCGTGATGGCTCTAACATCTTTTCGTCCTTTCTAGAAACGCGATTAGAAGGGGAGACCTCTAGTTCGAAGAGAAGTTTTGACGAGGAGGGAGAGTAGGTTTGCAAGGATGACGGATGGGAGGAAGGTAGGATGAGAGTGGAAGTGAGTGAATGTACTGTAAGTGGGACAGAGGTAGACGATGATGGCCTGGAGTGTGAAACAGCAGGATCTAGATTGGACTTCAGTTATGTTCTCTATGTCGCAATACGTCAGACTTGCCCAATTTTATTCGCGAGTAAGATCTTGAGATCTTCATCCTCGCCGCGTTAATGAACACGAAGCTCGAGTCCGCCAGCCCCAACAAGTACTCCTCCTCTCCGGTGCGTGAGGCAGTGACGCTCAAGATTGGAGCTCCTACACGAGGAACGAATTCCTTCTTACCTGAGTGCAGCTGCCAAATAACCAACACCGATTCTTCCCCACCGCTAAGCAGGTATGCACCGTTTGGCGTGAAAGCGAGCGCCGACACCGCGTGAGCATGCCAGTGTAGAGTGGTCGTTGGCGCACGTTTCTCCACGTTTGCGACATTGACCACGATTTTCTCGTCTAGACAGTACCACAGTCGGATACTTCCCTTATCGTCTCCAGTTGCAAAGTATTCCTCAGTGGGGTGGAAGGCGAGACATTTCAGTGCTTCCGGCGACACGAACTTCACGAATCCCGCCCTGAAGTTCGACGTCGAAGCAACGTACGCCTTGTGCCCGCCGATGCCGACTAGCCATAGTCCACTTGGAGAAACGCCAAGCCCTTGTGTCGTACGGGTCTTGCCGATGATGACCATCTCAGAGGGCTTCAAGACGGGAGAATTTGCAGTGGCAGTCGTCGGCTTCAGCACCACACGTAAAACAACGCCATTGTCATCACGGTCGCCTATGAAAGAAACATGAGGATGGAAACGCAGACAAAACAGCCGGCTACGCACCTGCATTCTTCTTCTTGTTCGGTCTGGCGACCGACACGAACATCAAGTCCTTCAACTTCTCGTGTGCAGCGACGTGATGGACCGCCTGACCAACATCCCATGTCTGCAATAACACCCCGTCCAAGAAATTCCACATCTTGACATGTCCGTCTAGGGAGCCAGTGATTAGCTGGAACGCATTGTGCGGGTTCAGGATCATGCAAGTAATGACGCCCGTGTGATTTTCGGTCGTGTCGCCTTGCGCACCGTCCGATGGCGAAGCGGAGAGGGTCGATACGACATGGCCAGTGGCGACCGAGTAGATTTTGACAGTGGATCCGACGATGGTGAAAAAGTAACTGTGGCATCTCGTGAACCACACGGAGGACAACGCAAGCAGTCGACACGCACCTCCCGTCCTTCGTATACACAGCGGGCTGTTTACTGGCAGCCGAGTCGGTGACCGAGACCCACGACCAAGGCGTGGCCTTTTCAGCACTAGCAGACGTACTGGCTTCTGCAGGTCTGTCCTGCTCCGCGAGCTCCTGCTCAGCGCGGGCCTTCCCCTTATTTTGCTTGCGCGACTTTGAGGGCTTTTCAGGGCTCGGTGGTAATGGCACTTCATGTGGTGGTCGGGATGTCGAAGCCTTTTGTTTTGACGCTGCCATTGCAAGCGTCGGGGGATGGAGGACTCACGGAGAGAGGCTGCACGGTGCCATGGACGCGGAGCCGGAACAGCAAAAAAATTGGACCAAACAAGGTGCAACGCCATCGCGTCTCGTCCGCATTCGGTAACTCTTGCCTTATCTGGCGGGGTGGCGGATCAGATCATCGCAGCATCGAGAACTTCCCAGTCCGCGAGTCCAAGAAGAGATAGACATAAGAGATACGACGTTGCGGATGATGATACAGAGTTGCGGTGAACGATACAAAGCATATACGGATAGCAAGAAAGACTTCTAAAAGATCAACCCCTACTCGTCGCCGAACGTCCCATCGGAACAGTCTCGCTCCGACTCTTTGAAACCAATAAACACTCTGATGACCCGAGATGGGGCATCGAAGTCATCGTCCGGGGCAGACGCACGCGCATCAAGAATGGCTTTTCGTCTTCGCTCCTCCTCAAGCAGCTCGGATTTCAGCAGCGGTTCTCGTTTCGGTAACGGGTATCCCAGCTCCGATAGCGAGTACCAGAGAGCAATGCGCGCATAGATATCCCTAGGCGAAAGTCAGTTACACCCAATAGAGATAAGGGTGAAACTGACGATTGGAAGCGCTCGAAGAGCTCGTCAAACTTCGATCTTGCAATTAGGTCCTCCACGATGCTGGCATCCCAACCCATTTGCACCAAAAGCTCCCTCTTTTTGGATCGCTGCAACAGCTTTAGTTCCTCCCACATAGCCTCGCGGCAACCTAGGACGCCCAGAAAGGCGTGATAGAGGTTCATAGCACGCGTCCTGTCTCCCAGTTTCTGGATGGCTTGGACCGGGATGAACGACTGGGCCGAAAAGGTACTGTCCATAGTGGTCGCCTCGTCAGATGTCGCTGCCCAGGACATAGCCGGAAGGGTAGAACTAGCAGTGGACGAGCTCGGCGCACGAATGCGGCTCTTGGATGGCAACGAATCGTGCGCAATTGACGTGGCCACGGTATCCGTGTCCGCTATGCTGCCATCGTCTGATGCAAGGGATAGGTATTTGGAAATGGTACTGTCGTCTGGAGAGCTCGGTGAAAGTGAGGAATATGAATGGGCGTCGGTGTTGTCAATGTATGTTGAGGAAGGTCGGGTATTTGGGTAGGAAGGAACATCGGGTATATTTGAGACGGTGGAATCAAGATCGCCGAAGAACTGAGTAGAGGGTCTGACGACTTCTGGAAGGGGAGGAAGAGGCGCAAGAAAAGGCATCGTGAAATTGAGCGGAGGTGCACTAAGGCACCGGGAGAAAAAAGGTGTGAAATACCCGGGCACCACGGCTATGTTGCAAAAAAGTCAGGGTCCCAAAAGACATCACATGGTTGAACGTTGGACGCACCCGTTGGTCTCATGTTGATAAATCTGTTCTCGTATATAGAATCGAACAATAATTCAAGCAAGGCGTGTTCGTGTGGGGTCTTGTCCGCAGGCGTTAAAGGAGGTGATGGTAGTTCTGCAGTCCCTGTGGGACTACCGGGCGTTGCTTTGGCAGCAGAGACCTTCGCATGCAGAGGCTCCGTAAACCACCGCGGGAGTATGGGGAAAATGATGTCTAGACAACGTTCAGCATGACCGATCGTGATCAGAGACCTGTCGACGGAGGTACCTTCTTCGATTATCTCGATAAATCCATCCGGCTGCATTACACGGTGGATTTCCTACCTCATTATGAGGACGTGGGATTGTTTGTACATTGGATAGACTCACCTCGAAAAGAGAACTCCACTGGTGAAAGCGTCAGCACAAGCGTGCCTGACCAGAGGCTCATGTCTCACCTTGTGTTCCGGAACGCCTCTCGCAATATTGACGATGTGAACATGATCGAACGTGTCGTCTTCAAAGGGGAGCTTCGTGGACAGACTGAATCCCCAGAGATGTAAGAATGCAGTGTAAAAAGACAGACGAAGAAAAGACACGCACAAATTTCCATGCTCCCAAGTTATTCGACGTGCCAGCGACGGATCCATATACTCTACGGGTACCTGGACGTTGACGAGATCGAACCCGACGAATTCTGAATTCGGCCAAGCTCGCGCCGCGTCGATGGTCCACATGCCAACCTATATGAACAACGTAAGTGTGGGATCGGGCGAAGGACGACAAAGAGGCGATGCGTACCCCGCAACCGAGGTCTAACACCTTCTCTGGCGGGTACGTCGGGGTCGTCATCATCGTGGGTCTGTCGAGCAAAGACTTCCACATGTGGTGGTGAATCGCATCCCTAGTCGACACCCCGCTTAGCCAGCCCCGACTGCGTCGGACAGACCCGCACGCACCTGTCCATGATGTCTCGGTCGTACGACATGGGATAGGGTGCCTTCTCGGGCTTGTAGTTGTGGTGCTTGCGTCCATGCTTGTTGACGAACTGGTTCTCCCTGTTCATGCGCGGTGCCCGCCGGCCTTCGAAGGAGGTGTTGATGGTGAGCTGCGAGGTCATCGGCATCGACAATCACGAGTGCTGTCAGTCAACAATGGGAGTATTGGGGGGAATGGCGGCCTTGAGAGTGGTTAAGACCGCTCGTATGGATGGCATGAGCGTGGGCGGATGGCGGGGGGAGGTAGGAGAGAAGCGAGCGTCTGTTCAGGGAAGGACAGCAAATGGGGCGAGGTAGGGTCAGAACTTTGTGGCTGCAGCGTCTTCTCAGATCACGCCCATCACCGTCGTTTGGAAAGAGTCGCCCACGCTGCCAATGCGGAAGAAACTTCGCAGCCGAGGCCGGCGAAGAGGCGAAGCTGCAACGTTGCCAAGCCGGCAAAGGGGTAAGAACAAGGTCTGTTCAACTCTGTTGGTGAACGCACGGGATTTCGCTTTCATTTCGCTCAGCGGCTGTAGTAGATTAGATCCTCGCTTAGATCTTTCCCGTCATACAAATACGTCGTCGCGCCTGCCCACGCCAGAACACGCCTCGTCTCCTCGGTCTGTGAGTCTGTGACGAGCTAGAGCACTGATATCACAGCTCAGTCTCCGAGGCACACTTGGAGCGAAGAGCACGCTGATCAGGAACTGGGTCATGTTGGTGTATCCCGGTGATTCAACCAACTCGAAAGGACGATAGGCATCCTATGAAAGGCGTCCTTCACCGAGGATACAGCGTATTGAAACCGATCCTTGGGGAATCAATCTGTACGGAAGCAGAATCCAATAGGAGGCTTGCAAGTTGTTTGCAAGAGGCAAGATTAAGTAGCTCGATGTCGCCATATGGCACCCAATGTCTGTAAGTTATGACCACCTATATACTAATTGTTATCTGAACGCATGCAAGCTCGGAACTTCAACTCAACCTATATCGTCCGGTCGCCGGTGTGTGTATTGAGATCAATTGCACGACGTTGCTGCATCACACAGCCGGTACTATAAGCGTGTGCGCTGCCCGGTGCAGTACTTACCACCTGCAACAGACGGAAATCATACGTAGAGCCAACTTACATAGAGCATTTGTGAAAAGACGAAGCGGAGACGGCAAGCGACTGAACCGAAACCTTGTTGGCCACGCCAAATCATCGGAAATTATTGGTATAAGACCAGGCCGAGGGTGTTTGATCAAATAGTAGGCTATCAGCACTATTCAGCAGGCTATCAGAGAGCACAAAAGTAATCGGGATGATTCCACGAAACAGAAATGAAGGGTGTACTCCTACGACGAACATTCGCCGTGGATCCCGCCAATAAAGATGTGTAAAAGATAGGGAAAATTCGGGTTGTACCTTCGCACACGCTTTATGAGAAGCCAAATTTCTTCCGCACCATGGGCACCAAGAGGTCTTTACCCTTGAGCATACTTGCGAACCAGTTGCCCAAAACGATGCCCCAAAGTACGCCAAAGTAAGCCACACCATGATACTGCAGACGGAACGTGGTTAGCTTTCAGAAGGGATGACGAACGTGAGCAAGACACACCCTTCCATTGGTGATGAGGATCAACTCATAGCTGCCTTTATACACTTTGCTCGGTGTGCCGCCAGCGAGTTGCGTAAGCACGTTGGCGACGATAACTGTCGCGTGGGCGTCGTACTTGGCAATCTGCTTTTGCTCCTTCCAATCGGTTGCATCTCCTCCGGCATAGATGTTCGGGAAAGACTGAAGCTGTAACGTGGGCTTGACACGGATCTGCCCATGCTCGTTGAGCACATCGGGTCCCAACGGCGCAAGAAATTCCGTCGCGGGACGCCCACCGCGGCACTGAACCTTTTGAGAGAAATTCGGTAAGTGTGAGCAGAACATATGTATAAGACTTACAACAAGATCGGCCTTCAGCACTTTGCCTTTGCGAGTGGTGATCGTCCCGGCCTCGCTAGGCTTGTCATCATCGATGTAGTCGTTGAAGACGATTTCCACGCCACGGCCGCGAACGTCCTTCTCCAAGCGCTTACGGTACTTCTCCGGGTAGGCGTCGTTGAGAAGCTGAGCACCGCCGTGGACGAGGGTGACTTTCTTGTCCGGATGATAGTCTCTGATTTCTCCGGTGAATTCTGTAAAACAGCAGCGGAGGTGATTAACACGTGGAACTAGCAAAGAGAGACGTGACGCACCAATGCCAGTAGCACCTCCGCCAACAACGACGATGTCCTTCGCATTGGCGAACTTGGAACGCCAGCCTTTGATATGCGGGAGCAAGTCTTCTTTCCCACCGTCCGGGAAGTCGATGGGGCCTTGCCAGTGCATACCGGGGGCGACGACCAACGCATCGTATGCAACGGTCTCCCCGCTCTCGAGAACGACGTTACCGCCTTTTCCCTCGCCTTTTGTACCCTCAACGCGCACGACACGGCCGATCTTGATGGTGCCGACACCCTTCTGGAGAAGGTGGTCGAACGGGATGAGGGCGGTGTCCTCGAGGTTCAAGTCAGAGGTGGTGTTCATGCGGACAGTCGCAGGATAAAGGATGAGGAAAGGGTGGGCGGTAATGAGAGTGAGGGTGTATCTGGTGGGGTCGAGCTTCTCGGAGAAGAGGCGAGCGGCAGATGTACCAGCGCCACCTCCACCGACCACGACGATGCTCTTCTTTTCGTGGGACATGACTGATGGAAGGAGGATGAACGGAAGCGAGGTGCTGAGAGGGTGAACATGATAGAGGACGGGGCTGTCTTATAGGGCGACGGATTGACGTTGATATCAGGGCACAGAACCAGCTAGAGCGAAGTGTAAGCAAACTGCGCGCCACGTAATTCCCCTTACGCGCTGAATGTCCTCGCAAGGCTGGTCAGCCACAATGGCGCCATCACCGCCATGGCGGCGCGATTTGACCAGCACGGAAACGTCTGGATTTTTACCGAGAAACACGTTCAACAACGCGTGTAATGCGTGAGAAACAACTAGAGGCGCGTGATGACCATCTCGATGTGCGAGCTAACAGAGCGACCAAGCGCTAACTTGCAAGAAGTGAGCGAGACGCCCTTCGTGCGCGTGTCGGCGATAGGCGTTTACCACGAGTTGTATGCCTACGTAATGCGAGATGCATGTGACCTGCTGCGACACGCGACGGTCGACCGTCGAGCACTGCAGGCGCGAAGTATTTAGGATAGCTAGATGGCACGCAAAAAGCCCGCGTCCGCAAAGGATGGCTTGAAGCCCAAAAACACTCCAACGCGCCGTTGAATATGAACAGTCACATGGCACTTGACGCCCTCAACGTGAATTGCAAGGAGTCGCGAAGAACACCGAGAAGGCAAATCGGCCGGGTCGAAACTTTGGTCATGTCAAATCGTCAAAAACCACTGGATTCGGGAACAACTGGCCTGCGGTCGACCCGGCTAAGCTTGGTATATGTAAGTATATGTGATAGATCCAACGAAAACGAAAACTTGGGGTATCAGCTTCAACTACCCGATTCATGGAGAATATCAGTAGCCTAATCTCTTCCGCAACATGGAGACCATCAGGTATCTTCCCTTCAAGATGCTCGATAACCAGTTACCCAGAACGATGCCCCAGAGTACGTCAAAGTATCCCACACCATGGTACTATAAACGCACGACGGAAATTGATAATTTTTCGAAGGGATGGCGAGCAAAATCGAGACTCACCCTTCCATTAGTGATGATGATTATCTCATAACTGCCCTTGTAAATTTTTTTCGGGACGCCGCCAGCAAGCTGCGCAAGCACGTTATCGACAACGACTGCCGCGTGGGCGTCGTACTTCGCGATCTGCTTCTGCTCTTTCCAGTCTATCGCATCGCCTGCTGCGTAGATGCTCGGAAAAGAATGGAGCTGCAGTGTGGGCTTGACGCGAATCTGCCCACGGTCATCGAGCACATCGGTCCCCAACGAGGAAAGTAGCTCGGTCGCGGGACGTCCACCGCGGCACTGAACCTTAGGAGAAATTCAGTAACATGATATAAATGTGGGGGTCAACTGCTTACAACGAGGTCAGCCTGCAACACCTTGCCATTGCGTGTGGTGATTGTCCCGGCCTCGTTCGGCTTGTCGTCATCGACGTAGTCGTTGAAGACAATCTGGACGTTGCGGCTGCGAACATCCTGTTCGATGCGTTCCCGGTACTTCTCTGGGTAGGTATCGTTGAGAAGTTGAGACCCGCCATGGACGATGATGACTTTCTTGTCCGGATAATAGTCGCGGACTTCTCCGGCGTACTCTGTAAGGGGAAGAAGTGAGTAAATCAGTACGTGGAAATGGGACCGAAAAATGTAGCAGACCGATGCCAGTGGCACCTCCACCGACGACAACGATGTTACTCGCGTTGGCAAACTTGGAACGCCAGCCCTCAACGTGCGAAAGCAGGTCGTCCTGGCCATCCGGGAATGCAAGCGGGCCTTGCCAGTGCAATCCGGGGGCGACAACGAGCGCATCATACGCGACAGTCTCACCGCTGGCGAGGAAGACAACGCCTCCACTCTCCTGGCCCTTTGTACCCTCGACGCGTACGACACGGCCGATCTTGATGGTGCCGACGCCCTTGTGGAGAAGACGGCCATATGGAATGAGGGCTGTCTTTTCGAGACTCATGTCTGAGGTGGTGGTCATGCGGACAGCTGCAGGGTAAAGAATGCAAGAAGCGTGGGCTGTGATAAGAGTGAGGATGTATCTGGAGGGATCAAGCTTCTGGGAGAAGAGGCGAGCGATAGTTGAACCAACGCCGCCTCCACCGACTACGACGATGCTCTGCTTGTCTTGGGACATGGCCGATGGAGGGGGAAAATGCAAAGATGAGTTGCTGATGAGCTGGACATGATGGCGAAATACAACGCCGTTTTATAGGGCTACTCGTTGACGTTGAGAGCAAGACACACAACCGATTTTTGCGAGGTGTAAGCATGGCTTGAAAGCCGACTTAGAGAGGTTTACAGCGCGTCATTGATTTTACGCGTCATTCCCGTATAAGGCAAGCACGACAAATCACGATGACGAGATTTGCTACCTCCAACGCAGAAGACTCGAAAGAACACGCAATCAGGCGTGTGCGACTCGAGATGAGCACAAAGAGACGGAAATATTGCACCATACGTCGTAACGCGACGCGGTAGACCTGCGCGTTGGCTGTAGGAGGTGTCTGCTATGTGTCCGAGCCAAGCGGAATGCCGCATTTGGGATGCATGCATGTCACGCTGTGTGACGCAGCGCGTCCTCGCCCGCGACTCTCAAGCTCTCTCAAGTACCGTCAAGCTGATGGCGCGCAAAAAGCCAGCGTCCGCAAAGCAGCGCAAGGCCCAGCTACAGCTCAAACGCGCAGTCAAGCGCGGCGATGTTGAGCCAGAGCAGCTTCCCCAGCCAAAGTCCCGCAGACATCTCCACTCTCGCAGTGCCGCCACCACCGAAGGCGCGTCGAGCGCAATCGCAGCTGCATCCGCCCGTCGTCTCCAGTCTGCTTTCGTCAAGCTCTCCCCAGCTCTCCTCGAGCGATCTAAGGTCCTAGCAGCGCGTGTGCATCTGACGCGGCCTGTTCCAAGTGCCGCAGCGGTCTGGTCTGTCCACAGCGGAAGGATCGATGAGGGCATTGAAGGAGAAATGAGGGCGAGCATGTCATGCATGCGCCGCCCGAAATGGAGGTACGAAATGACGAAGAAGGAGGTCGAGAAGAACGAGGAAGGCGTTTTTTCTCAATGGCTCGCAAAGACCGACGCCATCGTTGAAGAGTGGGTGAAGCTAGCCGAAGAAGACGCGCAGAGTCGCGTGAAGAAAGGGCCCGACGAAGAGATCGAGACCGAGGGCGACGAGATGCCAAAGTCTCCGACAATATTTGAACGCAATCTGGAGGTTTGGAGACAATTGTACGTCCCCACGTTGAGATCAGCACAATCAATCTCCCCTTCACGCAGAACCTCATCCGATGCAGATGGCGTGTAACAGAGCTGTCACAGATCCTCCTCATCCTCCTCGATTCGCGTTGTCCCCTGCTCCATATTCCTGCTTCCCTCTCGAGCTACCTCTCGACTCTGCCGCAGACACGGCTCATCCTTGTCTTGACGAAAGTAGACATCTCTGGACCAGAGCGCGCTAATGCTTGGGACGCATATCTTCGCACTCGCTACCCGACGGCCCGCGTTGTGCAGGTTGAAGCATATATCCAGACGGCCTCTTCAGAAGGCGCTACTGAACGCAAACGTAGGTTTGAACCGCATATACCTCAGACCTTCAAAGAGCGCCTCGTCCAGACGCTGAAGGAGGTGCATCAAGGAATGTTGGTGCCTCCAGAGCGAATTCGAGACGACGAGGCTAAAGTGAAGAACTGGAAGCCTAGAGTGAAACTCGAAGTTGACTGGGATGCTGTACTGAAGGCAGGTCCCAAGTCCAGTGTGCCACGTGATGGAAGAGACCACGGTGTCGACGAAGCACTCGATGACGACGAGGCGAGAGAACCCGACTATTTGACCATCGGCTTGATCGGTCAACCCAATGTAGGAAAGTCTTCACTCTTGAATGCGCTATTTGGGACCACAAAGGTACGGGCATCGAAAACTCCAGGAAAGGTAAGCCCAATTACGATAATTTCGTCGCGAGAAGTACGCAATGTGACAATAGCTTAGACCAAGCACTTCCAAACACTCTTCTGGACACCGGATATCCGTTTGGTCGATTGTCCAGGCCTAGTCATGCCCGATCTCGTCCCTCTGGAGATGCAAGTCCTCAGCGGGATCCTGCCCATCGCTCGCATGCCTGCGCTCCCGCTATGCATCGCCTACGCTGCGCAGCTGCTTCCTCTTGAGCGAATCCTCGGGCTCATGCACCCCTCCACCTCTTCGCCCGCGCCCGCCGACAAACGCACGTGGCGCGAGGGCAGTCGGCAGACAGAAGGAACGAAGACAGTGGAAGCTCCGTGGACGGCGATGGACGTTATGTCGGCATATGCAGATAAGAAGGGGTGGGTCACTGCGAAGGCGGGTCGATCGGACATCAATCGTGCAGGGAACGCGAGTACGTCGCGTTTAACTTTCTTCTGTGTGTTGGTATTCAGGACAATGCAGTCCTGCGAGCGCTGGCTGAGGGAAAAATCCGCTGGGCATTTTGGCCGCCCGGGTCAGAAGCGGCAGCAATTGATCAGCCCGGGAATGGGATCTGGATTCCGGCGGCGGAGGGGTACGATGACGACGCGCTCTCCGATAGTGAAGACGAGCGCGATGAAGAGGAAGGCGGGAACGAAGATGACGATGACGGAGACGACGAAGAGGTTACGATCGTAAGTTCAGACGAAGAGAACGATGGAATGGCCGCAAAGTTTGGGAGATTTGCACTGCTTGGCGGCGACGATGCGGACGATGATAGTAATCAAAGTGAGAGCGGAGATGATTCCGACAACTCAGAATAAATAGCCACGTCTGTCTCCCTAGAACATTTTTTTCTACGTATATTCGCCGAGCCTCTGTATTCAACCTACGTGTCAGCAAATCCTCCACAGAATATATCCATAGTCCATAAATAAATGTAGATCGCTAGTTCAAGCACGATCACTTCGAGCCAACGGCTCTTACCACTGCGTAGAGCGCGTCTTTGTCGCCGCTCTGGTCTACCATCGAGCGGAACATGCCATCTTTCTTCTTCAAAAGCTCGCTCGGCGTGTCATACTCAACCTAGAAAGAGATTCAATCAATGAAGCAGGAAAGGCATTATCGAGCTTACAATATGTCCGGCATCGAGGACCATCTAAAGCATATTGAGCACAGCGTCGACGAGATATGAGGTTATCACGTACAATCTTGTCGGCGTCCATTATAGTCTGTAGGCGATGCGCCACAGTGAGCACCGTGACGTCGCGCTTGAGCTCGGTGCGCAGAGACGACTGGATGACCGTGTCCGTCTCGTAGTCGATCGCGGACGTGGCCTCGTCGAGGATCAGCAACTTGCTTCCGCGAACGATCGCGCGCGCAAGAGCGAGGATCTGACGCTGTCCGACGGACAGGTTTCCACCGCCACCCGCGATCGCGCTGTCAAGCGTGATACGATTGTCATCGTTGTCAGCGTGTAGGGAAAAGAGGCCGGCCGCGCGGAGTGCAGCATTAAGGGCCTGATCGTCGTACTGTCCGAACGGATCCAAGTTTTCGCGTAGAGTTCCTGTGAGTAGCTCAGGCTGACAGACGCAGTGATTAGGGATGAGCAACAACGATAGTCCATACGTACTGACCATCTGCGGGATAATGGTGACGTTGGAGCGAAGATCATCGAGGTTGATGGAGTTTGTCAGAAGGCCATCGTAGTAGACATTGCCTTCCGTCAAGATGCAGCGGAGAAGAGACAAAGTCAAGGAGCTCTGCCGAAATTGTGATCAGACTCTATCTGCTTCATTTAGAGGCCTTGAGGCCATACCTTTCCACTGCCTGTCCGTCCGACTAAATACAGAGGCGATGAGAAGGAAATTACTGTCAAATAGACGACATTGCTTACCGATACCGACACGTTCTCCAGACTTGACATGGAAAGAGAGATCATGAAGGACTTCCGGACCATCTCCAGAATAGCGTGCGGACAGGTGTTCGACTTTGAGATCACCACTTGCAGGCCAATACGCGGGCGGGGTCCCCTCCTTCGTCGCCTTGGGCTCCTGTTCGATCTCGAGATAGGCCTGGATACGCTCCAGGCTGATAAAGGCTACTAAGATAGTCGACTGAGAATAATGCTAGAGGATACATACCTGTTGCCTACGGATGAATGGGTCAGTATCGGTTCGAATGTGTGGGATGTTGGGGCAAACCTTGGACTTCGAAGTCGTTGTAGAACCTCACCCACCACATGATCAACCCACTGAAACCCACTATCCAAGTGTAAGTTTGGATTCCAACCCTTGCAACAGACGGACTGACCAGCCATAGTAAGTGAGAAGCCGGTGTCAGAGGGAAGCACGTCTTTCCGTCCGGGACCGTAGACCAGGTATGCCGCCAGAGCAGAAGTGAACAAGCCTCCCAATACATCCAGCCGAAGATTTATCCACCTGTCACGGTTTATCGCGAATGGAGTAAGGCTGAAGAAGAAATGCTCACCTATTCATGTTGATCATTGTCCTAGCTGCTCTTGAATAGCGATCAATCCGTATGTAAGACTCCCGGCAGAAGGTCAGCTGTGCATTGTATGCGCGGATAGAAGCTGAATATACAGTTTAGAAGGAATATGCCGTTGTCGAAGTAAAAGCTTACTGAGTCCTGTTATCGCTGCACCGAAATGACCTAGGACGGGTGCCCGGGCGTTGCTCTTCTCGCGTTTGACAGCTAGTTGAGCCTTCATGTAGATTCTACCGCACCAACCTCCCACAAGAGCCACAATGAGACCAGGGATCAAGAACGCCGGCGTGAACAGAACGATAGACAGAAGCTTTATTCCCATGGTGAGAGCAAGCTCGACAACCCAAGCGAAACTGCTGGCTATTGGTCCATCGACTGCAATTCGCAGATATGTCAAGCTGTGAGAAAATAAAGCGACAAATGTTGTACGTACGAGCGCGGACGTCCTGTGTACAGCGCGCGATAACTCGTGACGTTGGCGTGGTATCGAGCCATCTATCGTGAATCGGCCTTTATTATTGCATCACCGAAGCCAGAAGGAGATCAAACTCACCTGAGAGTCGTCCCCAGCACCGTCTGTATGAATTTCTTGTGAATTGATCTTGAAGCCCTGATGGAGCCATAGGCGAAGACGCCATACCCAATCGTGTAAAAGAGAACGTTGGCCAGTAGAAGTAGGGCGTATATGGTGAAATAACTGTCCAGCACATATTAGCCGAGTTTAGTAGCTGTCATGTTACACTTACAAAGAGATGTGCACGTCGGCCGGGTTCTTGTGGAGATCATATTGCTCGGCCCAGTAGCCCAAGAACCATGTCTGCACAGACGAAGCAGCGTTGCTTAGGATCATTCCTCCCACGAAAACTATCCAGAAGAGAGAGCCACCAAGACTTCCTAGGAATAACTTCACTGACAATGCCGTCAAGTCAATAAGAGACGACGAAGATGGACAAGAAGAAAGAGGGCGTACACGATTCCCAGCTGACATGGCCTTCCGCTACCTCCTCTGTCGCAATGAGTTTACCTTCTGCCTGCTTTGGCACAGTCCCAGGAGACTTTGAATCGATCTCCTTGTTATCTTGCTCGATTTCGTGGATTTCCTCCGCGAGTTCAGCTTGCAGAGTTTCATCTTTCGCAAGGGCGTCGGACAAGGTGCCTCGGCTAGAGATTTTGCCATCCAGACTGAGAGCAACCACATAATCCGCGATCCGGGTAGTCAAGGCGAGATTATGAGTCTAAGGCATGTCAGGAGACGGGGAAGAGATGCACAATTTAACGTATGCTTACCACCAATAGGATCGTCCTCCCTTTGATGAGGTCTCCTTTGAAGCACTTGTCCACCGCCCACTGAGCGGTGTGGACGTCTAAGGCCGCAAGGACCTTGTTAAGAGAGAGGTGTGACTATTCTGACAGAGCGGATCAAGAATGTATAACTCACATCATCCAACAAGAGGATCTCAGCTGATGAGTAAACTGCGCGTGCCAGAGTGATGCGAGCCTACGCAACGCAGGAAGTCAGACATGATACGATGATGATGGGGACAGGCATCTGACCTTCTGTCCGCCGCTGCGTAGGGCCATGGTTGTCCAATAAGCGTCACTTGTCAAATTTGGACAGAAAGTGTTACACACCTCAGTGTCAAACCCTTCTCTCCGACTTCGGTACGGTCTCCCGCTTCGAATAATCCGATGTCCCGGGTGAGACCACATTGGTAAATGACTAGGTAAACGGTTAGGCTGGGAGGCACAGATTTAATCGCGGGGAAGTCTTCACCTTTCTCGTATCGACTCTCCTCATACGGCGCGCCGAAGAGTATGTTTTCCTTTACGTTCCATCAGAACAGAAGTCTAAGGTTCAGATTTCAACCTACTCTGATAGTCTCGTTCTGTACCCAGGACTCCTGCGCGGCGTAAGCAACGCCCCCGTCCCTCGGGAGATAACGCCAAGACCCAGGGCTCTGAGGAACGAAGTGCATCTCACCTAGTGCTCTGATTAACGATGGACAGGGGTTAAAGAAACTACTGACCAAGCAGGGCCATCAGCAGTGACGTCTTTCCAGAGCCAGTTGGACCAACAATTAAGTTGATGCCTCCGCGCTTGAACAGCACCTCGTCGTCGATGTGGAGAACAAACCTCCTTGTTGACGGCGTCACGGTGCCATCGACGGCGTCTTCATTAGACCAAGTGAACACTGCATCTTTGATGCCGATTATGTTTTCCGCTCCGGGTAGAAGCGACGGATCAGGCAACGCCGATACTTTGTCGACAGGACCTGCGAATTCGTCAAGCAGTTCTGTGTTCTTAAGGAAATCATCAACACGGTCGGCCGCGACCTTAGCTGTACGATATCATGATTGAGAGTACAAAAAAGCTGTTCTTGATTGACGTACCTTGAATCATCCAGGGCAGGAAGAAGATCATATAGCGCAGTTGCTCCTTCATCATGTCGAACACTGCCAAATCGATGTGAGCGAGCTACTCTCTCAGGATGAACATTGGCTTGGACCAACCGGCCAAAGAGGAGAAGACGACAGAGGCTTTACGAAGAGTGAGCATTTGATTTCGTGACAGGACACAGGAAGTGACGCACGTTTCAGGCTCTGTTTCATTATACCAGTCTACGCCATTCTGTGTCAATTCCTACTCGTTTCGAAACCCATATTGACTCACATAGGTCCCGAATGTAGCGATCATCTGGAAGAAAGGCAGATCAGAGCTGAACTCACGCTATTGGACTGGAAGGCACAAACCGTAATGAGAGGAAGGACAAAACTATGTGACATCGTGAGTACACAAATGCGTCTGGAATGGATTCGTGACCTACTTTACGTTGGCATTGACCAAGTGCAGAAGCTGACGCTTGATGAGGATCTTCAGCTCGGCATCCCGCTTTTCGGCAACAATGTCGCCGAGCTTGCGCTCCCAGGCGAAAAGTTTGACCATGCGTATGACGCTCATGGCTAGAGAGCATATCAATACCAAGATCCTAACGGTCCAGAGGTCTACTCCTTACTTTCGGTGACGGTTTGAACACGCGCATCGGTCTGCGAAGAGTCTGTGTTGACAGAACACGACGGCGTATGTTAAGGCCTCACCTTTTTCATGGCCTCCTTCTGGACTTTCTGCATCATCTGAGTGACCTTCCCTGGTATCGGGAATAAGAGGATCATGGTTCCCATGCCGACAAACGTGCTGCGATTCATGGTCGAACTAGGCAGCATTCCAAACAAGCCACATGGCTCACCTCCAGCCCAAATACGTGTACAAGAACCAGGTACACATCGCGAGCTGTAAGGGTACATTGACCACTGAAAACAGGTCAGGCAAGCGTATGCTGAGAGAGAGAGAGTCCACTGACCTAAGAGCAAGATATCCCGACCATCTGTGAGGTTGCTCAAGTCGGTAGTGACCAAATTGTTGATTTTCCCGAGTGTATTGCCGCCCTTCGCTGCGGGAGGTTTGCCTGCTGCACCGTTCGGCGAGTCGGTAGTTTTATCCTCGTTCGTCTCGGCCTTCATACGCATGCGGAGCGAGTGTTCCAGCACGAGCTGTGTTATGATCGCTTCGACGCGAATGAGAACGTTGCTCTGAACGGTGCATGTTAGTGCCGATGACGATATCGATGCCCAAACCTCACGCACCCCAACGAACGAATAGAACTGGAGCGCAAGAGTACTGATCAAAGGCCCTATCAGCAGCCAGGCGATCCAAACCCAGGGGCGAACAGTTGCACCCTCTCCATTATTTTCAAGGTACCTGTCAATGTAAGGTGAGTAAGTGAAGGTTGTACACCGGAGGGCACGTACAAGAGAACTTGGTTGATCCCGATGGGGGCAAAGAAGGCGGATACAACCTGTGAAAATCAGCAAAGGAAATAAACACACGCGCGTTGAACAACAAACTTTGACAATGAGGACAACCGTCATGACGATGTATTCGCGAGCTGGGAGGCTCTTCAGATATGAGCACTATGATAGAGCGTCACACGCACCGAAGACTTTTATGAGGCCCGACAACAAGTAGCTCTTCGGACTTCCCGAGAAGACATCGAGGTGCTAGTAGTCTCCGGGTCAATGCTTCAGTAATAGCTGACAGCAACTGACTGACCTTGAAGCTCTTTCCGGCAAGATTCTTGGCATGGTCGTAGTCGGCCAGAGGAGGGAGAAGGTCGAAGGGCAAGTGACGCATGCGATATCCCATGAACACGATCGGATCCATGAACGTGTACGTCCAGAGAGAAAAGATGGACGCAGTTTGTTCGGGACTGGGATCTTTGGTAGGTTCCTAGAGACGAGTAAGCGCTCGAAAATATCGTGAGATGGGCATTGACTAGCCTTTGGGTCGTATGGGATATATTGACGGGGCGAAAAGATGGGTACAATAACGGCGGCGAATCCGAGGACCACGATCTTCGCCCATAATATGAGCCCTTCGTGCTGATCAGCGGGGACCAGAGTGTAGGTCGCCAAAGGCCAAATGTCGCGGTACGCATACACAGCGAACGTCGCCAACAAGATGGTAGTCAGGTGAGTCGACGCCATATCATTCCACTTCAAGGTCGCATTCAGCGATAAGTTGGCGAGGAGCAAAGTGTATATCTGTCGGAGGGATGAGGAAAAAATTCCCCGTCTGTGATAATCACTCACATATGTACTGTATAGAGCAAAATCCAACCAATTGATAACCTTCGATGGAGCATCGTATTGAACAGTTGTCGGCAACGAGTCATCCGAGCCGTCCGATTGCCCTTGTTTGTCGTCCTGCAGGATCGTCGCGACGGAGAGACCAAGCAAAATGACAACCGAGATAAAGCGGGCGACCTTGAACAGGTATATCGTCAGACCTCCATGCTTGCGCGCAGTTTCCTTGAATCTCGACAAAAGGCCACCCGTGGGGCCATGTTCGTCAACGAGTTCAGGTCCACTATCGCGTTCACCTGAGGATAAACGAGTTTTGAAGAAAGGCGCGAAGGAGGCTAGCGCGCGGATGGAAAGAGTGAGAACAGATCCAAGTGCAACATACACTGGTATCATTAATGGGTGGCGCCAATCGAGTTTTCTAGTGGTCCGTATACGTCAGCTACGAGGGTTTGTACCAACTTTTGTTCGACCTGCTCACATGTCGTGGGTATGCCAACTATTTGTATCATGGCTAGAAGTAGAAATGTGGCCACCCATGGCCAAAGGGACTTGGCCGCTGTCCATCTCGAGCTTTGGAGGAAACACCCAAGCGCTCGAAGCAGGCGTCACCGGGGTTGAAAGCCCGTGTGCGAAGTCAGTCAAAACTACTTTAAAAAACACGGGGGAAAAGGGATAAAAGGAATGTGATGGTACGTATCCAAGGTCACTTCGCCCGGCAGCCTTAAATAGAAAAGGGAGGGACGCTGAAAGGTGTGCGCGTGGAACGAGTCGAGTCATGTCTGAATTTCTCCGATGGGGCCTAATTCACACGACATACGTCAACAACGCGCGACGCGTATTGCGCGTACATCACGTGCGCGATAAGCTGCATCACGTGGAGTTTGTGATATCCCGAAATGGACGAGTGTAGCTTGCAGCTTCAAGCAGCTTCAAGTAGCGTCATGTTGTCCTGGTTCAATCGCACAAAGCACCCAGCCGATGGACATAAGGAGCTCGCACCAGAGCCGGTAGAACAGAAGCCGGTAGAACAGAACGCAGCCTCCGAGCCTCCTCTACACCCCATCGTCGATGCCTCCGAGACGCTTGCCCCGCCACCCGTCATCCCCGACCGCACCCTCACCCGCACGCCCAGCCCTATCACGGTCCCAAGCGCCATCCCCCCGCCCTCGCCCACGCGCGAGCAGCCGAAGAAACGCGCCTTCACCGCCGCTCTGAACACCCCGCACGACGCGGTGCTCGCGGAGCTGCAGGACCACCACCCGGGGCACGACCCGTCCGCGCGCATCGACCCCCCAGCGTCCCCGTCCTCGCTCCCGCCCGCGCCCCCGCAGCCAGAGACGTTATATGACCCCTTTACCGGCGCGCAGATGGGGCAGATTTCGCCGCTGCAGGAGTCTGCGCGGCAGGAGGATCTGTGGGTGCATCTCGCGCGGATCAGGGAGCTGCAGGCTGCGGTCGCGGGCATGCACGTCACGATGGAGGGGATTGGGATGGGGGACCTTGCGATCAGGGGGGCAGGAGTGAGGTCGAGGAGCGGCGTCGGCGAGAGGCTGGAGGACGAGCACGACCGGGTGGACGAGGACGACGATGAAGAGGGTGAGGAAGCTCGGAGGGTGCAGCGGGACAAAGAATTTGACCAGTCGGAGCAGCGGTTCTTGGGCAGGAAAGAGGAAATCGACCGTATCATGGAGAAGGTGTGGATTCTCTTCCCATCCGCCGCGATTTTGCTTCTCACATCGAAAGGCAGCTGAGCGCACTGTCGGACGCTCTCGCAACCTTCCACGCCCTTGACACGCCCACCGTCGACTTTACTGCCGCCTCGCGCACCAATACCGTGGCGTCCACAGCGATGCCAGTCCCGCTCGCGCCTGCCGCTGTACGGAGGCGCCCCGAGGTCCGTCGCCTCGCCAGCGACGCCAGCCATGCATCGGACTTCTTCCTTGAGAGCCCCATGAGCATGCAGGCGCCGCTTCCGACAGTTGAAGAGCCAGAAGGCGGCGCTGACCTAGCGCCGTACTCACCTTGACCTGTTGTTGCCCGGCACATATATTCTGTTAAAGGGATATATTCCGTGAACAGGTACCATAACACCTGCTCTTGGACGTCTTTCTATGACACTCGTGTGGACGTTGGACCAGGTGAGTTTGAGCTCCTCGTATTCGACGGACACGGCCGCCCCTCGATTGCTGTGCCTTGCTTTCTCTTGAACTATCAGCCTTCTGGACGGCTGCCGGGATGATGGACTGTCTAACTGTACGACGAGATTTATACGGGTTATAGATCTTGCAAGTTTTACAGGAAATGGAGCGAGACTATTTCTGACATCTCCACGTTACTGCGAATCATGGAGCGGCAGCAACTCCGATGTACAGTTTCCCTGGGGGCAAAGCGGAGCAAGGTGGGAGGTGGGTTTCCGGTACTCTGGATGGACGGAACTGGTGCGGAACACAGGACCAGCTGTACATCATGAGATTTCATCAAGCTACTCGAGCGCACAACATTCATGCATCGACACCGCCTTTGTAGCCATGATAGACTGTTCGATGGTGCCTCGTGTCCAACTTATTAGGTTCGTGTCTTACAGTATGCTACATGCATGATTCTTAGCTTCCTAGTTGATGACAACACCGCCGTTGACATGAAGGACCTGGCCTCTGTAGAACCATCATCAGTTTGAGGGAATGGAAGAAAGACGGGGTTGACGGACGTGATGTAGCTGGAATCGGCGCTGGACAAAAACACGAAACACGACGCAACCTCGATCGGCTGGCCGGCGCGGCCCATGGGCGTCGACAAGCCAAAAGACTTCTTCGACGACTCAGTCATGGTTGACACAATCAACGGCGTCCAGATCGGTCCGGGAGCAACGGCTACATGGTCGCGCTTGAGGTCGCACCTATGGACGTGAGAGCGGGTATATGCGCACCGTTCACTCGAATGCCTCGCTCGCCTACGATCTGGTTACTCAGCGAACGCATGAAGCCGATCATGGCTCCCTTGGTAGCCGTATAGTCAACGAGCTCGGGATGACCAACGGCGAAGTTGATTGACGCGTTGAAGACGATAGAGCTACCTTCTGGCATGTGACCGACAGCGTGCTTCACAATGAAGAAGAACGAGTGGATGTTGGTTTGGAAAGTTTCGAGCCACTTGTCCGTCTCGAGGGTTGTGATGTCGGTGTTAGAATGTTGCAAACCATGGTTCAGTGCCCTGGAGATTGATTTGATTTATCTGACAAGCGGCGGGTAGTAGGTGTATGAACAAACAGGGTAGTGAGCTGCCCATGCTGCTGGAGGTGCTGTTGGACGAGGGCTTGGCAAGCTTTCTCTGAGGTGAGATCTGTCTCCACCGAGTGGATCTTGCGCGAGTTGTTTGTCTTTTCATTTATGATCTTGACGGTCTCCTCGATATCCGATTTTTCGGCAGGGAGGTAGGTGAGGGTGAGGTCCGCGCCCTCGAGAGCTGATTTGTGCATGAGCATTGCGCATACACACCAATAAAACACAAACCATAGAGCAAGGCAACTGAGCGACCGATGCCGCTATCTGCGCCCGTGACAATCGCTTTCCTCCCAACTAGTTTTCCTGCGGCTTTGTAGTGCTGACCATCTGCGGTGATATCGCTGACGGGTTCTGGATCGAGCTTGTGCTGCAGGCCCGGGAGATTTTGGTCCTGAAGAGGATACTGGAAACCTTTCTTGAACTGCTTTGGAGTGTTGGACATGGTGGTGGAGAAGAAGAGGAGGCAAAGAGGGAGGACGGCTGCTCGCACTTTCTCGAAGGCATATAAGTGGGAGGACTTGGAGGAGTGACGTCAGACGACGACGTCGGAGGGAGTCACTGTAAGGCAGCTGTGAAGCTGTCTGAGAACCGCGTGCGATCGTGGCCAGCTAGCTCTTGATCTGGCCAAGACGCTGCAACGCACCTCAATCCCGCTCATGCACGATGCCCTTCGCGGATAGGAGCGCGTTATTCCCGCCTTCACTTTAGACCGGAACGCATCGTCGGAGCGTTGGAACAAGGTGAAGAAGGGTGAAAGGAATGGAACGATGGTATGTCATCCACGTTAGAAGGCACGATGACGACTAACCCGACATAACTATAGCCCGACCGCCGTTGAGCGGAACGAGGAGCGCGCCGCGGCACCGTGAGGACGGCGGGCGGTGACGCAGGTAGCCCTACACTAGGGTTGGAGCGCGCTGCGGACGAGCTCGACGGCGACGACGCCCTGCAGCGCACCGGCTTGTTTCTGATTTTTTCTGTCTGCTATCTGCCTCGTGGTGATCCGTTCGTCGACGCCAGCTGCCTTCCTGTCTTGGGCAGTGCTCACCACGTTCCCGAGTGGAGTTTCCGGATCTGCCTTTGCCGTTTCTTGCCGCAGCTGCTCCTCTTCTCATAAAGTTGCTGGATCCTTCTTGCTCTATCAGACATCATCGTTGCAGACCACAGTAATCTCCCGCGCCCCATATCCCCCTCGATCTTCTCAAGCGTCTTTCAAGGCCACGTTGCTCTCCACAACACACATTCGCCTATAAGAGCATCTAAGCCCTCCCCGAGTCCGCTCTCCACTTCCGAGGATCCCCTCTCCCGCTCTCTCATCTCAATACGCCCTCTCCCCTGCCCATGTCTTCTTACATCGGCCTACCGCCAATCCCGTCAGATCTCAAACCTCTCACTTCCTTTCTGCAGCGTGCGGATGAAGTGAAGAAGCAGGACCCAATTATATCCTACTGGTGTACGCCCTGACGCATCCCGCTCCTTGACTGACGTTGACGACAACCTGATATCCAGGTGCATATTATGCCGCGCAAGTTGGCATCTCCCTGAAAGCTCCAGCTCCTGCAAATCGCGCTTTCCTTTCTTCTCTCCTCACCGCACTTGAAAACCTCCGCGCGTCTGTGGGTGTCCACGATGCCCTCGATGTCGAGTCCGCATCCTGTGCATACGTCGAAAACTTCGCGCTACGCGTGTTTGCTGCTGCAGACAACGAAGACCGCCGCGGCGCAGCAACCCGTGCCACCGCAAAGAAGTTCCTCGCCGCTGCCACTTTCCTCGAGGTGCTCAAAGTCTTCGACGACAAGACTGCTTGGGAAACGGTGCGTCGCGTGTCTGTTATCTGATGCACGCGTACTTTCACTGACTTTCTGTCTGATTGCCTTTGTGATATAGCACGAGGAGAAGGTGCGGTATTCCAAGTGGAAAGCAGCAGAGATCGCGAAAGCCATACGTGAAGGCCGTAAACCAACGCCTGGCCCTGCAAACGCGGACGCCGCGCCGGAAAGCGACCTCCTTTCTCCTCCCCACCCCTCACCTCCTCCGGTATCACCACCGACCCGCAGGCCATACGTGAGCGACGACCTCGAGGGGCGCCAAGATAGCGGATTCTATTCACCGCCGCATCTGCCACCACAGACCCTGCCCTCTACTTCGCCGACGAGTCCAGGACTTCCCACTGTAGCTGAGGATATCGCCCCGCGATCCGCACCTGTACCGATCACTAGCAAGCGCCATGGGCGCCACGGATCAGCGTCAAGGAGTCCGCCCTCTCCCCCGTCGTCCGCCGGCTCTGCATCGTCTTCTCGACGCTCGCACAGGTCGCGCACGAAGTCGCTCTCGGGACCGCATCCGCCTCCACCGCCTCCTCCAACCAATTTCGTCGCTCCCAGCCCCGGCCGAATTCGTACGACCTCCCTCTCGTCCGCATCGAACGTGCCCATCCCTCCGCCCCTAGCGTCTCCGACGCACTTCGTCCCGAGAAACTCGCCGCCCTCCGATACCCCGTATTTCGGGTCTTCTGGCGATCCGTACCTGGTTTCGCCTCCGGTCGAGTCACGACCAGCCCCGCCACCGCCACCTCCAGCGCCGATATCCCATATAGCCCCCCCACCGCCGCCGGAGCTGACGCCGGGGATGATCGCGAAGGCGCAAAAGCACTGCCGCTTCGCGATCTCGGCGCTAGATTATGAGGATGCGGAGCACGCGCGAAAGGAGCTAAGGGCGGCGCTGGCTGTGCTAGGGGGTTGAGACGTTGGGATGCTGGTGCTGAGTTGTTTGTTTTCTCCTTTTTTTCTGTCGGTGTGCCTATCTTCGCCATTTCTCCATGCATTTTTCCGCATTTCTGTGACATATGCACTCCATCGCAAGTTGTTTATTGTGAGCAGGCCTCGCGCATAGTTTCCTTTCCTGTGTAGCCTGTAGCACTTCGTTTTAGTTTACCGTTGCTTTGCGTCAAGTCTCGACTAGCTGCAAATGTAATACCAGAATTAATCCCTCTCCGCAATTCCTTCCTTAGCACCGCGCATATAGAGAATGGCAAACGAGTCACCCACGAAGAACTGGGGTAGCTCCTTCGATCGTGTACTCCAGGAAATGAAGGGCGGCACCATCCTTCTCTCTTCCAAGCGTCGAGCATACGATCTTGATTCTACTCCGCTTGTATGAGAGTTGAGCCAATTGACGTCGATGCTGGCACTGCGAAGCAAGGCAGTAAATTGCTCGCGGCGCTACGTAGTCGAAACTTCCTCGGACACGAGGTGCGCTCCATCCGAGTCTCTCCTCTCGGGAAGCTGCCCTGGAACAGATCCTTCCCCAAAGCTCAGTTTGTTTCTCAGAGATTAGATTTGGAGCCGACGGGAAGTGCACGCGCACTCCACCATACGCTGTAACGTGGAGATGCCCGGAATACAGTCATCCCCCTGGCCAGGCATATGATACTTTCTATAAGCTTAAGCACCCCACGATCCACGTCCTCCACCAACCTAACCAAGATCGCACCGAAGGCACCTTTAAACTTTATTCAACGCGCGCCCACTCCAGCCTCGCCGTACACACGAGGCTCCCGCTCCTCACTTATATTGCATGGAACCACTCTCCTCCTCCTCCCTGACCGCCTGCACCCTCTGTTCCAGCATCATCACGCGATCCATGACCGACCCCGGCGCGCGCGCAGGCTTGGGCCGTCTCGGCATCTGCACCCCCGCGCCTCTAGGGCTCAGCGCAAGGGCGGTCGCGGGGCCGAGCGATCTAGGGCGCGGGGAGATCTGCGGGCGCGGGCGGCCCGCTCTGGGGCTAGCCGCACAAGAAGGAGGGTGGCTGCGATTAGGAGGCGGGGCAGGACCCTCAGACTGCGCGCGTCGCCGCAGGATCGGAGAGTCCCCGAGCGCAGGCGTCGGGGCCGGCCGAGGTGGGGAATCAGGGTAGGTAAGACATGTGTGTGGGATCTCTTGTACTTGTTCCTCGGCGCCCGCTGGCTCTGTATCATCCGGTCTGTGTAGGAGACTAGCTGGTTCTGGGTATGAGGGCGCGCGGGGTGGCGTAACCAGCGCGGGGACCACATGCAGCTCACTGCGTGTTTCAAATTCGGGGATCGATGCCGTCGATGCATACGTGTCAGGCAGGCGTGGCAGCGTCTTTGAGGCGTCGACGTTCGAGATGTTGGAGGATCCGAGCGGAGTAGTGTCACCGTCCGCAACCTCCGCCTCGCCCGCTGCGCAGGCACGCGCGAGCTTCTCCCTCACGCGGTGCGCGAACGCCGACTCTGATGATCCGCGCTCCGCGTCTGCGCTTCCGCCCGGCGGGACCTTGTCCCTGCCCGTGCCCCGACGGTCGACGTCACTTCTCGACGGGCGAGGCGCCCTCTGCGGTGTGCAGATATCGGCATCCCCGCAGAGGTGATGCGTCGTCGGCATGGTGTCGAAGGACGCGTCCCCGGTGCCGGAGCACGACGTGCCTTGCGGCTTTGTGGCGTTCCTTGCGGATGAGCATAACGGGCCAGCGATGGTGAGAGCCCGAGTGCGCGCGCGGTGCAGCGATGTAGGGGATGTACGGCAGGTGTCAGAGCCGCCATGGCGACGACCCGCGCCGGGTTCACGTCCTCCATCGCTATCAACATCACCGAGTTCAACAACACCACCCGCACCGGGTGGCGCCCGTGCAAGCTTCTCGTCCCGTAGAATGCGCTCCATCTCGTCTGTTTCTTCGGGGTCTTCCGGGCGCTGGGAGGAAGATTCCGTCGGCGATGCCTGGCAGCGCGTGCTCCGCAATCTATCATCAACACTCGCCACAGTAGATGGGGAAGGCGATGGATTTGCTACAGTGAACTTCCCTGTCCGAACCGCTTTGTTCTCCGTGTCACTACGCCCGTATGATCCGGGCGATGCGGCGAGATGGCGTGACGTGTAATAGGGTGGCTGTTCCGAAGCACTCGAGTCCCCGGACCCCTGGGATGACAAGACCAAATGAAAACAAGCATTAGTGATGAAATTAAGGTTAAGATGGCAAAGCGGAAGCGAATGCAAATGCCAGACGGGGGTATCTTTGCCGCATCCAGAATGGAAATCCGAGTACAAGGTATAGCTTATAACGACGCACGACAGTTAGATGACACGCACCTCGTAATCAACCAAGGACGGGGGCTGCGTTCGGTACGGAGGCAGTGTCCCAGCGCGTGTGTCGTCCACGCGGTTCGTCCTCATATATCGTGGCATCTCCAGAGTCTTGCAGTACCGATTGATGGTAAGTGCCTCATTAGGCAGGCACAAAGAAGGCGGCGGATCCACAGACAACATCGAAGCGATGCGAACGGGCAGTATGACAGACAGCTCTGAGTTGAACCCAGGAGCACCGGTGGATGCAGTGATCGTGACACGGACCGTGTAATCGATGGCTATGAGCCTTGATCTTGCAATCGACAGCGCATCTGGCTAGGTTATTGAAGAAATAGTAAAATCAATCATTTGACGGCTGGGAACGACGACAGACGAAGCGGATGGAAGCCAGCTTACCGGTAGCAAGATGAAGTGGAAGAATTCTGTCTCTTCATTGGCGTCGACGCCTGTCCACCATCCTTTGGCACTCGCATGGCCTTTCGTGGCCCGTTCTCCCAATTCGAGCCTGCTTTCAGCCACTTCCCTGACAATCGTGTTGACCTGATATGCGTTCTCCGACGTGTCGCGCCCAGCGTCGGGTCGCGGTATATACACGGTGGTAGTCCGCACCAAAACAAGCGTAACGCCGCGCACCGCGCGCCGCGTGTCGTTTGCGATGTGAATCTGTACGTAACAGCGCTGTCCGGCAAGGTACGTGAGACGCGACAACCGGGCGGTCAATTTGAGTTTGTTATATTTGCCGCTGAAAAACAGGGATTTTGCGGCAGTGGAGACGAGCGGACGTGGCGCGGGAGCGAGAATGGCCTGAAGGGAGAGCTGTGGCCAGATGGAACACGACCGGTAGAAGTGCGCCAGAGATCGTTTGGACGAATCGGCGTCCTTCACCTTGACCGAGCTGCTCGGGCTGCTTCATCTATCAGATTCCAGCTGGAATGACGCAAACGACGTACATCATAACGATGTAGCGAATAGCTACGCATCCATGGAGGTTCACATCTCCCTTTGCGTTGCCACCCGCGGTGTTCACAGGCAGGTCCATCTCGAAATGTATGCTGTGCACGCCTTCTCTGCCTTGCCGGTAGCCCTCGGCATCACAGTCCTCTGGGCCGTCCGAAAATATCTGCTCGCTCGCGTAGCTAAGCTCTTCCAGCCTCCGCGAATGCTGATAGAAGATATGTCGGTGGTCTTCGTCCGGGATACTTTCAAACCCGACGATGCGGAGCTTCGCATCGCTGAGAAGCACGGGGGCCTCCTTCTTCGCGCATTTACGGAGCCGGATCGTCAGCTGTCCGGAAAGAAGCTGGCCCTGTACGAATGTGTCGCCCGAGAGCGCGAGATCCACTTCGACTCGGGCGCGGGACTTGGCGCGCTCGAGGACAACGGAGTCCGCGTTCTTCCGTACCCATCGCTCGGATTTTGCGCGCGAGAGCCGCTGGGGAACCTTGCCTGATGGCAACACCGCCGCGCCGGGCTTCAGTCGCGCATTAGCGTTTCCGAGCAGGGTCTTTAATTCGGCGGCCTTGCGGGAAGGCGGAGCACCTGCGCTGGTGAGTGTCCCATGCCTCTGGAGAGATGGTGCGATAGCGGCGTCATTAGAGACGGCGCAGAGTGCCCCGGATTCATCACGGACGTGCGCTGCGACGTCCGGTGCCAAGGAGGCCGGCCGTGGTTGGAACTGTCTGCTGCGGGATGCTCCAGAGCGAGTTATAGTCTTGCGCACGTCATCGCCCAGTCCGGCAGGAGGAAAACCCTCTGTAGGTCGGGCCAAGCAGGGCCTCGGTCCTTTGATATTTGAAACGGGGCGAGAAGGGCATAGCGTGATGCTAGAAGAGGGGTGAGAGACACCAGCTATGGGAACGAACAAACTGGGTGCGCTGATATCGGCAGAGTGAAGTGTGGTTCCTGTAAGCGCGATGGACGCGCGAGCAGCGGGTGCATGTGGCAACTGTGGAATAGCGATGCCCAAACCGGTAGAATATCCAACAGACATCGTCAAGGAGATGGATGCAGGGGCAGGGTACTGGACAAGTCTGCGTGAAGTGGACGTAGGGAATGGTGAATGTCGGGAAGGCTGCTCGACTTGTCAAATGAGAGCGGTCTCGCCTGGATTCAGCCTGCGACTTGCTCAGTCGTAATGACAATTTTCGGACATCCGCGCCGTAGTGACATTGTAAAGTCGTTCCCAGGTCGGTCGAATTGCATAACCTAGAGTCGTGAGGGGATATTGGATGATCTAACTCGAGTTTTGTGGTGGACCGAGATCGAATAACGCGTCGGTGTGACTGTGAACCGAATAAGACCATCGTGCTAAGGTTCCACGGCCGCACATCTGTATGAAAATGAGATGACACGTACGAGTGTGTTCTCAGAAGAACCGATGAGTGGGAAAGGCCAAGGGGAGGTATCGGGGGTGTCGCGGAGAGGGTGATAATTTGCGGCTGTCGATTGCCAAGCGACTCGGATTGCCACAAGCCCGCGGCGCGGATGAAATTCATGAATGTCCTGATCGATACAAAGTCGCGCCGCCGTGCGATGCCCTCGGAAATGCTCGATCAACGTTATGTTGCGATATTTGCAATCCTTGCTGGCAGTCTCATACATTCACGTAACTGTCGAGGCTGATGCTTTGCATGAGTGATCAGGATCCTTCCAAAGTAAGCTGCAGGTCAGATGTATTAACGGGAAACTATGTACGTATCCAGAGCTAGACGTATTTGTATCAAGTACGGGTTGCGGTATGGTGACGAGAGCACCGGGAAGGGGGATGTGATATGTGAGGTATACAAGAAAATCGAATGCGCTAAAGTTTGATAAGTTAAATAACAAAAAGGCCATATCACGATACAAAAAGGTTGTTGGATGCCGGTCCGTTACCCTTACAAGACATCATATGAGCGAGTCGCAAAGGAGAACCTTGAAGGTCTTCGTGCGCAGGTCAGGAAGAACGACACCTGAATTACCAATGTCCTAAACGAACGACTTCCCGATCGAAGCCAATCTCCAACCACGGGTCCACACCATCAACCCTGCGTTTTGAATCATCGAGGCCGGTAAACCCTACTCGGTGATATACCCCAGCAGCGGCAGGGTTGTTGTGTGCGACGTAGAGTACGACGCTGCACTTGTCTGCCAAGAGGAACCTGCACACATGGCGGACGAGTCGCTCGGCGCAACCCCGTTTCCGCCATCGGGGGTTGGTATACACCTTGGTGATCCCTGCCACGTCTTCGCTCTGACGGGTGACGGCGACGATCGACGCGATTTCGGCCGCCTGGCCGTTGTGGCTTGCCTGAAGGACCCAGATGAGACCCTGGCGGATGAGGTACTTTGCCTCTTTGCGGGCACGTTTCTCCGAGAGAACGAAGGGCTCCTTCCATCAGAAATCAGGCTGGGAACGACATGGTATGACTGTGGGGAAGACCTACCGACGTCGAAGCGAACTCTGCGCACAGTTCCGCGACAGCCGCGGCATCGCGTTCCGTAGCGGGTCGAGGCAGATAGGAGATGTCAGGAAAGACACTCATCGTCCGATCAACGAATGTCGCCGCGGTACAATGCGTGAGCTTTGCAGCATAGTAGGGTTCATCATAGGATCGAATACCAGTTATTTGTGACCAGAGTCGCGAGAACGCGATTGTCACAGGTTCTGGTGCGAAGACGGAAAACACGCGTTCTGCTCCGGCTACGGCGAGGAGGGAATGGGCGAGTTGTTCAATGCGGGGGTAGATGTAGTCCTCGGTGAGGGTATGGAAGGGGGTGGTTGGTAAGATGAATATGGGGTACGACCCAAGTGGGCCTTCGGTGCACGATAGAACGAAGTCGAGCCTAGGCTCGGTATCGATTGCGTGGAATGTGGAACATGTCAACCAGAACTGCACATCGTGTCCTCCTTCGACGGAAAGAGCTTTGCGAGCATGAGGATACATGATATTGGAGATGTTCTGGTCGCGGCGGAAGACATCCCACACTGCGCTTGGTAGGGAGGCAGCGTGGCGGAAGATGTTAACGACGTGCTTGGTGGTGAAGGTAGGCATGGGAGACCGGTGACGAGGACGGGGACGAGAGTGAGCTATAGATAGTGGAAGGCTGTCTGTGTGGCATACCAAGCTTTATAATAAGCAGCAAGCTGTTCCGTTTCATTAAGCGAAACACAAGATCGGTGCATCATTGACTCGGCATCTATCCATAGGCGGAACGAGTCAAGGAGGCGGGGGTGAGCCCGCGAGGATGGCTCCCACATACCAGGATGTGTTTCTAGGCCAGATCCAAAGGTCATCGCTGGTGGCATTTCACATTAGGTATGTGGATACAATTCTGTGGAAAGGAACGAACGATTAGCACAGGTCACAGTCCCGATACGTCAATAGGCACTCACAGCATCGCTGAACTACGTGGGGTGCACAGACAATTTGGGAGACGCTCGGAGGAAAAGCAGATGGCCACATATCTCCAGGGTAAAAGTGGATCCCTTTTTACGGGGCAAGCGATTGGTTACGGGACCAGGGTGTGGGGATAAGATTCCGGGTACTTTGTGCGACCCGAGAGAGCTGAATAAGACACGGCCGAGTTGAGAAACAAGTACGACAATGATTGGGATATCAGCCTAGTATGGGTCTAGGGAAATTACAGCTGTGTATAACGACCGGATGTGCCGGTGGAAGCGCGTGTCTAAGCGCCCGAAAGTGTTGTGTGTGGAATTGACGGGAGATGAAGATGGGAAACATAATGCAGACGAGAGAGAAATAAGAGCTGGGATCGGGGGGTATGGAGAGATCGGATCACCGAGGACAGAGAGTCGGTAGAGGGACGAGGGGACGTTTGAAAGCTGGCGCTGATACGGTGACTCGAGGACGTATTCGTATCGAGTCATGATGACCGCAGCAGCGACATCTGGCGGGGACATGAGAACGTACCTTTCATGTTGCGTTGCTACACAGACGGAACGGACCAAGGATGCGACCAGCTTCCAGCTGTAGCAGCATTTGACTCCCGTCAGGATCCGTCAGGTTAACGGGTTCAACGAGGCCGTCTTCGAAGGCCCAGGTCCGAGCCCGGCAAACGGCGACCGCCAGTCTCCGGTGGCGCATCTGTTTGTCTCTGTTGTCCAACGGCCCCCGATCCTAACAACCCAAAACAACCTCCTCTGCCTCTCCACATGGCAGACCGCACCGCAAAGTCACACGCTCACATCTCCCAGCGCGCAAGGCCACGCGACGCGCCAGACCGCAAAGTCGTCTTCAAAAGCGTCCTCGCAAACCCGTTCCACGTGCCATGGTGCCTTTCTCCCCTCCTCCGCTCCAATGTACCTCTCACTCACTTGTCTTGCAGGCCGACTATGCCCGAGAATGTTCAGAACAGCATTCTGGCACACTTGATGACCCTGCTTGACGGCATCTCTGCGTTTCATACCGCTCGGGATGACGCACATCGGCGCAAGCGGAAGGCCGACTGGGCGGCGAGGTCCTCAAAGAAGCGCAAGCGCAACCCGTCTGCGGGCGGCATGATGGGCGGTGGAAATCCTGAACCTTCGACGACTACGGATGCATCTCACGTGTCCAACCCCGAGCCAGCTACTGCTCCACCGTTATCCCCACCGGTCATCCTTGACCATCTGACCATCGGCATCAATGAAGTCACCAAGGCGGTCGAGCAACAGGTCCAACGGGCTCGCCGGGTGAACGCACATGCGGGAGATGCGGACAATCCGCAGCCCGGCGCCCAACACAGTCCCATCAAATACGTCTTCGTCTGCCGAGCAGATGTCAATCCCCCTGCGCTCATCGCTCATTTTCCGCAGCTTGTCGCAGCATGCAATTCTACTACTGTGCCCCCCACAGGATCCAATCCACACATCAAAATTGTGCCTCTACCCCCGGGAGCAGAAACAAGTCTGGCCGCGGCTTTGGGTTTGCGACGCGTGGCAGTGATTGCCATTGATGTGAGTGTCGTTCTATTCTGTCCTCCATTGCTAATCATGCGCGTAACCAGGGTGAACTGCCTGGTGTGAGCGATATGCAGCCACTTCTCGACTCTGTGCCGACGTTGTATGCTTCTTGGATGGCAGGCTCTATAGCTAATGATGCGACATCCATGGAACCCACCCATATCAAGCAACTTCGTACCACGACGCCGAAGGACATGAGAGCTGCGAAAGAGGAGAGGGCGAAAGGCCGTGCTGCGGCTAAGGATAGGAAAAAACAGGCAAAAGTAGAGAGCCAAAAAGTCAGGGCGCCGCCGCTTGTGCCCTAACTTACGATTTTGAAGTTGAAGTATACTGTGTACATGTTCTTGCCAAGAGTGATCGCGGAGAGCAAGAAGACCTCTGCAAGAACTTGTACTGGGAGTTGGGTCTATTAAGGTTAGGGGCGCTACCCGGACCGACGGACCGAACGGACCGAAACAATTACCTCCGTCTCCGAAGTCGCGAAATTGTACGGAACTTCTGGCGAGGCTCACATATTGAACGCTATCTAGACATGTTCATCGCCATCATAGGTACCAAACTTTCTGGAAAGTCCACCGTACAGCGCTATCTCAAGTTCAAGGGCTTCACTGTCTTGAAAATCGTGGACAATGTCTCCGAAGAAATAGAAACTGAGGTACCACCGGCCATGGGCTATCTTTCGCCGAGTTCATCGTTGATTTCACTCCAACTAGCCTCCCACTGCCACGGGGTCCGGAACCTTCTTCTCTTCTAGTGACGGAGACTCAAGGTCGATGGACGCTGGCGCGACGCCCACCGCTGAAGATGATCCAATCACAAGCAGGGTCGCATCCTCGAATTCGTTCCTGTCGCTTTCGTCCGCCGCTTCCTCGCCAAGATCCTCTCAATTTCCTGGTAATATTCGGGATGAACCGGTAACGTTCACATCTGCCGTTGGGATGTCGGAATACACCACAAGGAACTGGCGATCAAATTTCGTAACGCTTGACCTGAACAACATCGAGGACCTACAACTGTTCGTGAAGCGGCCTTTCTTCATGCTCGTCAGCGTCGACGCACCGTTGCTAGACCGGTACATGCGCTATAATGGGTGAGTCTGCTCACATGCACTGATAGCGCGTGTGCCCAAACCATATACTCGAAGCGCACATAACCGATCACTGGAGGCGTTTGTTCGCCACCATGATGGTCAACTATACGGGAACAGTCGCGACACCCAGAGGCCGAGATCTTCACCCGATCCTCGCGAGGGAGGCGGACCTTCACCGCTTCACAGCCTTCAGAAATTCGTGCACTTGCACGTCGTGAATGATTTTGACACCATCGCCTCGTTGCATTCCCACTTAGATGATCTCGACCTCCTGGATCCTGATCGGCTAAGACCCAGTTGGGACACATACTTCATGGTTGGGCATCCACTCCGCTCACCTCTTACATCGCCATTCTAAGATATACACAGACACTTGCATCGTTGGCGTCCATGCGGTCTAATTGCATGAAACGACGCGTCGGAGCCATCTTGGTCCGTGACAAACGTATTGTAGCCACCGGGTACGTACACCGGTTCGCTTTGTCAATGTCAGAGCCTCACCGTTTATAACAGCTACAACGGAACCCCTCGGGGTATGATCAATTGCAATGAAGGGGGATGTGCCCAGTGCAACGGAACGGCCTCCCACAACGAAGCTTGTCTGTGTCTACATGCCGAAGAAAATGCCCTTCTAGAAGCGGGTAGGGAGCGCATAGGGGCCGGTGCGATCCTTTATTGCAATACGTCAGTTTCCCATACGCCGCTGTCAACGAATAGCTGATGCGGCTATCAGATGTCCATGTCTTACATGCACTGTGAAGATCGTGCAAATGGGTGTCACGGAGGTCGTATACAGCCTTAGTTACAAAGTGTATGTCATGATTGTTTTGATTTTTACGGTATGTTGACTGACTTCCGTTACAAGTGACGATGCTTCCGCTCGAATATTCCGCGACGCCGGTGTTCAACTTAGGAGACATGCCCCGCCCCCAGGACCCGAAGACATATAGTGGCCCTGTAGATAAATTGATCTCGTTGGTCACGATTTATTCGACACCACGTTGCACTTACACTACGACACAGTATAATTCAAGATCCGGTCCGCGTTCTCCTGTATCTCCCAGGAATCCTGCTTCAAGAAAGACGCCGCACCACCGATTTCTCCGGTCGTTGACACGAGACCCAACCAGACAGCGTCCTCATTCTTCGCGGCAATGGCTAAGTATAGCTCGCGTGCGCGTGCCTGTAGGTCTTCGTGCGCATGACGGTGCAAGAAACGCCTGAATCCCAACACCATCTCCCACGTGGACGAGTCCTGGACTTGAACGTGCTTCGCAGCTGCAGTCATCGTTCTCAGAATCGACCTGTACAATCGATGCGATTGCGTATACGCCGGCTCCGTTCCAACGCCTCCGCCGCCGCGCCGCGTCAACGCGCTCTTGGAATCTGCAACATCGAGCTGCTGCAGCAGTTTTCTGAACTTCGGCCATATATCATCCCAGATCCTGCGAAACATGAACGGCGCGACGTTCAAGGACAGTTCTTCAATGAGGCCGGCAGCAGCGGTGACCACGTAAGGCTCTTTGTCCGCGAGCCTGTTCAAGATGAATGGCCATGCCTGGTGAACCGACGAGAGCAGGGCCGACTCGGGTAGGACGGGCACCGCGGACGTCAAAAGCGTCAGTATCTTGGCCCGGATGAGGGGAGAGTCATGGGTTAGGAAGTATATCGATCGCGAGACGATCTGCTTCGTCAATGCCTGAGTGGGGGTGGGAGCCGGTTCTGCATTGGGATCGGGGTCCTTCCCTTCATCCGCCTTTCCGCCACTGTCCTTCTCCGTGTTGTCAGGATCGCCCCACGGTCTGCGAGGCGCAGGGCCGTAATCGGTGGTGTCCTCCTCTTCTACGGATGCTTTGTGCCTAGAGGAGAACCAGTTGGCAAACGAGTCCATGCGTGTCCCGTCCGGAGGTATGGCGAACGCGGCGCTCGGATCGGCCTCGTGCACGACATGGCTATCCTCGTCTTCCTCGACCACCTTGACGACTTCCCCTAGCACCTCAACCAATCCGTCCACGATGACCTCGTATCCGTGATACTCGTCCAGCCGGTCGAAACACTCCTCGACGACGTCACCCGCCTTCTGCACGACGTCATGGCCCACGAGACGGACAAGCACTACGAGCACCTTCATCGCGTCTATGTCCAACCGTTGCCGGCTGAGACGGCGGGACACGGCGTCCAAAACGTAGTCAAAGTTAGACAACAGCAAATTGGCCGGCGAAGCATAGGATGTGCTGGATGTGACGAAGCTAAGGGATGCAAAGCCGGTCTCGGATAGGAACGATAATGGCGAGATGATAGAGTGAAGGATAGGGTAAAGCACGTGAAGGAGGAGTGGAGTAAATCGCGCCTGAAGGATGCCAGCCGTGACGGCTAGAAGCTGCAGGGTGACGGAGGTGTGAAGAAAGGGATGCGATGCACGCCGGGGTACTTGAGTGGCAGAGTGGTGACCGATTCGTAGAGTCTCATCCAGGGTGATCAATCCCTTGATATGCTGAATGCGAGTGTCGTCCTCTAAAGGCTCTTCCAAAGGTTCGTCAGGGAGGCTGTCATCTTCCCAGAGCTCGGCCAGGCTTCTCGCAAGTCCCCTTGCGATCTTCTCTGCTCTCCGCAAACGGACGTGAGACACCGTTGTGTTGACATCCGCGGCACCCAAACGTATTCCTGCAATGCCTTCCAAAAGCCTGCAGGCGCACCAGATCGAGGCGACCCCGTTGGAATTCTTCCTACTCCTACCGACACTGGCGAACCACTCGACTGAGAAAAGACATTCCTCGCCCCCGGCTGTACCCAACGCTCGAAGCATCTGTTCCAATGCAGCCTGGGTAGATCGCGTCGCCACGTGTTTGAGTGTCATCTCCGGGAATTGGGCGATGGCGGAACTGCCAGAACCGCTTTCGAGCATGAGCTGTGCGGCTGATGCAGCTGTGACCGTTACCGATGGCGAGTCGAACTCCAGTACTGATAGTAACCGCCAGCCCCATTTCTCGATTCCTCCCATTGGGCCGAGTAATTGCCCGATGCCTGTGGCGATGGCTGTAAAACCAGATGTACTCGATTGTTGGCCAGCATCCAGCGCGGCAAAGCGACAGATTGCCTCCACTTGCCTGGCAACATGCTCGACCTTCGAATCAGAATGGGTTGGAAGTAACCGAGGGATAGCAGCAAGGCTGTCCTTCGTTGCCTGGAGCAAAGTTTGTAAAATGGAAGGCCGCACCTTCGAGGTGGGATTCATCAATTGAATGAGTGAGTTGCTGGCGTGAGTAGATACGGAGTCATACGGTGTTTGTGATAGCGAGAGTATGAATGAGACGAGCAGAGGCTGGATGGATGGCAGAGTGAGCAGAGTTGAAGCAAGTATGGAAGACGACAGGGAAGAGAGGCCAATAAGAGCGGCGGGGGTGGGATGGGATACAAGCGGTGTGAGCGTTTTCATGGCGATCAACAACTGAGAGGAAGTCGCACGCAGCCAAGTGGACGTGCGCCTCACATGATATGCTTTGCTCGTAGACCCTTGGGCTTCATCCCTTTCGTCGGCCAGATTTGCCAGATCATCCAAGTCTGTGACGTCCCAAACGGCCCCGGCATCTAGGCATACATCGTCTCCAACAGACTTTATCACGACCAATTGCAGACACGACAAAGCCTCGGCCACAATGTCCCCATTCGCCCATCCTTTGGAAGTTGATGTCCCTAGGGAGACTCTGGTCATCGCGCTGACCACTCCAGGGAGTACAGAAGGTGCAAAATCCTCAGGAATGTAAGACTTCAACAGGACATGCAATGTCTGAAGAGAGGCTCGTTGAAGGGAGAGATGGGACGATCCTGCGACGTTAATCAAAGAGTTGAGCGCCTGGCCAAGGATGGGGATGAATTGTTGGGTCTGAGTGTGGGTAGTGAACTTCAAAAGAGTAGCGTCGGCGCGCGAGGAGGTAGATTGAGGTAATGCCGGGTCCTCGTCGTCTCGCCTCTCGCGTGTGAGAGAAAGAAGACACCGGACAGCAGCCTCCTTCGTCTCGTCGTCTCTCTCCTTCCCCTTTCCATTGCCTTCAAGATCTCCTATAACGGCACCACAGAGCATAAAAAGCTGCTCCCATGCTTTGATGTCACAGTCCCACCACCAGCTCTCGCAAAGCAGGCCAAACGAGAGCAGGACCAATTCTAGAATGCGATCCGGAATTGAGGAAGACGCATTCCGACGTAAGATAGAGGTGAGAGGAAATACGGCGTAAGAGACGAGAGAAGTTGATAGCTTGTAGCCAGAAGTCTGCAATTCTTTCAGAACGTCGTACAGATCCGTCAGAATAGACAAAACACGGGGAACAGTCGGCGGTGTCAGAAGAGAATTCTCGAGCAGTGGCACGCAGTATTGCTTGAGCTGTATCAATGAATAAGAGTCAGAAGAAGAAAGGGTCGATGGACGAAGACAGACCTCACGGAATACCTCTCGAGCCTGAGCGTCCGCCATATTGGCCGCCTGAAGAAAGCTTTGCAATTGCGAGGCTTTGCGGTCGAAATGACGGTCATCGTCATGTGACTTTTTCCGAGACCCGGAAGTCCGATCGTGAATAGCTCGCAGAAAAATCATCGTTCGACCATGACCGAGCACCCTGCACAAGTTGGCCATCACTAGCCCACCCATCCACCATTCATTCCACTTCATTTCCCTAACTTATATGTCATAGAACCATCCATCCCATTGCAATGGCTTCCACAACTTCCCCCCACATACTGCTCATCGATTCTTACGACTCCTTCACACACAAGTACGCCCCACACTTCACATCGTGTTTGACCTGCTGAAGGGCGCCTTGATGTAGTCTTGCCGCTCTATGTCGGCGAGCTATTCCACAATGTCATGTTCACATCGTGAAGAACGACGCATTATCCGCCCAGAAGCTTCCTGCCATTCTACCCTGCTTTGCTGCAGTCATCGTAGGGCCTGGTCCCGGCTCTCCCGACATTCCTGAAGACATCGGCGTCATCAGACATCTGTGGAATCTTCCTCTCTCTACCATCCTTCCTATCTTCGGAGTCTGCCTCGGCCTGCAAAGCCTTGCCATCGAGTCTGGTGCACGTTTGCGGAGATTGGACGTGGTGAAGCACGGACAAATATCCCGGATACACCACGATGGAACTGGGCTTTTCAAGGGTGTGGGAGAGGCTCATGGTGTGCGCTATCATTCCCTTCACGTTGAACTGCGGGGTGGTGGGGAGGTAGAACAGCTCGCGTGGGCCGATGATGGAGAAGAGAATGGGTCCGTTGTTATGGCCATCAAGCACAAGACGAAGCCGTTCTGGGCCGTTCAATACCACCCCGAGTCCGTTTGTACGTCGGGTGGGGGCTTGGAAGTCTTGCGGAACTTTTGGAGGTTGGCGAAGAACTGGCACGTCCTTCACGAGCGTGTAGTGCGGCCTTGGAAGCAAGATATGCGATCGATTGTTGGTCCCAGCTGGCCGGAATCACGCGTCCATTCCGTCCCCGAACATCACGATAGCTCGTCGGTCACTACGACCATCTTACACCTACCCGACCTCCCCGTGGCCGAGATATGCGAGCTCTTCGCTGCGCGTGATGAGTCTTCACCTTTCGTCCTTCTTGAATCCGCTGCTCAACCAGGAAGATTCTCGATCATCGGCTGCGTTGACCCCGATTCTTTGAGGATCGTGTATTCCGTAGGCGATCAACACGTCCGTGTCACCGACAGTGCCGGGTCCCGGTTAGAGCCACTTGGTTCCCGTGATATTTGGTCATGGTTAGCGTCCTTTATGCGCCATCGAAAGGCGTCGAATGGCTCACCTGACATCCCATTCTGGGGTGGACTCGTTGGCTATCTGGGATACGAGCTAGGTGTCGACTCCCTTGCCATTCCTCTCCCATCTCGAAAATCTGTCTCTTCACGGCGACATCCAGATGTCAATCTCATTTTTGTCGAGCGGAGCATCGTGGTTGACTCTCACAGCGACGATGTATACGTACAATCGCTGAAGGAGAACGACTCGGAATGGTTGCAAGCCACTTTCTCTCTTCTGAACAGTGCTTGGAGCGCTTCCCAGGAGTTGTCAACACCAAGACATCTCTCTGCTGTGTTCTCGACACCACCCATCGTCACTCTTCCCGACAAAGCCTTATACAAATCCCGCATCGAGATCGCCAAGGAGCATCTTTTCGCGGGCGACTCGTACGAGTTATGCCTGACGGCGCACACACATGTCGTAGTTCAGCCCAGGGCCGATCCCACTAGCTCGTCTTGGACTCTTTACAAACATCTACGCACCCGGAATCCCGCACCTCACTCCGGATACCTCCGTTTGCACCCCACCACACTCCTTTCATCATCCCCCGAGCGATTTCTCTCCTACTCGCGACCCCCACATACTAATTGCCAGCTTCGTCCCATTAAGGGAACGGTACGCAAGGCTCCTGGTATCACACGCTCGGTAGCCGAGGAATTACTGGCGGGTAGCACTAAAGAGGTCGCCGAGAATCTGATGATCGTGGACCTCATCCGCCACGATCTTCACGGTGTTGTCGGCGACGATGTCACAGTCAAGCAATTCTGTCGCGTCGAGGAGTACGAGACCGTGTGGCAGCTCGTGAGTGTCATTGAAGGAGGGTCGTCGCGGATATCTGGCGACAGCTCTGATACGACATCTGGAGAGCTTGGATGGGAGGTTCTTAGGCGGAGTCTACCTCCAGGTGAGTACAGTCCAATCACAATTTGAAAAATCTTCTCATGCAACATCCACAGGGAGCATGACCGGTGCTCCGAAGAAACGAAGCGTTGAAATTCTCCAAGGTCTCGAAGATGACGACCGAAGCGTTTATTCGGGCGTCTTCGGTTACTGGTGTGTGGGGGGCAGTGGCGATTGGTCCGTGGTCATACGAAGCTGTTTCAAATACGATGATCGCTCTGTAGCGGGCGAGAAGGCCAACGCCAGCGCAGTACCCGACGCAGGTACGGAGGAGTGGACCATCGGTGCAGGTGGAGCCATCACCGCGCTGTCCGATGTAGATGCGGAATGGGACGAAATGACTGTCAAATTGCAGAGCGTCCTTCGGACGTTTGAGGCTGCAGCGGTGTAGTCAGTCGCCAGTGTGCCAGGCTTCAACGCATCTCGGGTACCCCAGATCAAACTCAACGTTTGATCGTTCCTACAGAATAACGTTAACCCACTCATTGTTGTACTTATCATACTCAACGTGTACTCATCTGCATAGTCTCCAAGATACCTCATTGAATTCAACTTCGATACGATACGTCGAATAATTGCCTACATCATCTTCCCCACGGATCTTTGATCGTGATCTCGTCCCAGCAGTATACAATTCCCCAGACATGGCGTTACATGTTACATACTTCTACCCAACACAAATTCGTCCTGAAACTCGGCTATGCCATCAGAGCAATGTGCCTCAATTCGCTATAGCAGAGGGTCAGTGCCGATTCGCAATGCCGCCGTGTATGACTTACTTCTGCACCTGCTCGCCAACCTTCATGGGGGGGTATATTGTCTCCTCACTATCATCGGTGCTACTACCCAGATTATGCGTGGCGACTCTCAACTCGCGAGCCCGACTTGCTAAGGACGTGATAGGCGCGAGATCGTAGTCTGACGAAAGGTGGGAGAAGTATGTCGATGAGATTCTAATGAGAGGGCGATCGGGAAACTCCTTCTTTCGACGCTCGATGACCTGGTTGGACATTACTCTGTGCACCTGCGTAGTTTTTTACATGCTAGACTTACCTCAACAGTTGCTTCGTTCACAACTACTTCGTGATAGCCAGCCTTGACGAGACCCCCGCTGAGATGTTCCAGTTGCTTCCCAGCTTGCACCAGGAGATAACGCCCCGTCGGTGGAAACTTTACAGGAATCCGTTTTCCCGTGTTTCGTGCCCAGATGTGTAGTCCGGGATATCGCGAACGGCCATGGATGGTCAGAAAATTGAGGTCCGTGTGAAATCCAGCCAAGATGGTATCTTTCTGTCCGTACTTGACCAGATCGGACGCCGTGGGCGCGAGAAGATGAGGACTTCAAGATGAATCGTCAGCATTGTTTTCGTTAACGGGAGGAAGCGGATAGTCATACCCGTATCGTCCTGCATCCGTGAAGGTTTCTCGAGATAGCCCCAGACCCACGGCAGCCATCTCAGCGAGACCCTCAACACTGATATTTTCGATGATCAGTGGTATGGGTAGTTCTCCAGAGCGAGACTTACGCGTTCTTCATCGAAGTACCCCACTTGTTCATGGTATAGTCCCATCGCGCTTTCAAACTGTCTGCCTGAGGCACGACATTAGGGGCGTTCAAGCCCGGAAATTGCGACTCATAAGTCGGTCGTTCGCCCATTCTCCAGAAAAATCTGCACTTCGGATCTGGATCGTGTGCAGTGATATCCAGAGGCCGTTCTGAAGGTTCCAGACGCGCAATGACACGGAGACAGGGCTCGTCCACCGCGCATTTGGGCTTCTCGGTGTTCTCCAACGTGACACCTACTTGATATCCAACTTCCGGGTGCTCATCCATCTTCAGATCTGAGAGGGGCTGGTCAAAATAATCCTCTAAAAGGTCGAGGAAGGTCGAGTTGTCGTCTTCCGATACACGCTCATCGTGAAGCAGTAATGCACCGTACGTGATCAAGGCGTCGGCAGCCTGACAAAATTTACATGATAAGCTGCTTCGCCCGAGGGTTAAACGGGAAATCTTCACCTTCCTGCATTCCGCTATAACAGCCGTGGACTCCAATGGTTGCGATCGAAACAGGTCGAGGTCGATAACTGGGAGGGTTGGGACTGACTCGGCCATGACTGCCCTGTGTCCGATATCAGCACACTCTCCTCTGGTATCGGGAGGAGTTGTACCTTTGAAAGACCCTTTAAACGTTTCGATTGCCTGATATCAGGATCGTACAGCACCAACCCTGTGCGCCCTTTCTGCAGCGTGCGAGCGAGAGGACTTGCCAGTGAAAGAAAGCATTTCTGGATTACGTAAGCTGCTTACCGCTCGCTGCAAAGTGCTGCCCCGCTTAGTCGCACCTCACGCACAAGACTCTCCTTCCAACCACCACCACCACCCTTGCAATCCTATTCACGATGATCAAGGTGAGCGTGAACTCACTGCTCTACGAAAACCTGCTCACACGTCTATATAGATCTGGAGTATGAAGAAGAATGAGGAGGCGGCGGCCAAGAAGAAGCCGAAGACCAGTGCGGCTCAGATTCGAGTGCAGAAGGGTGCGCCGCAAATTATTGTGCAACGTTCGTGGACTTCGTTGACAGGCTGTATCCGCTGTATCCCTGTGGCTAGATCTGACGGAGCTGGATCTTCCACCGACCATGACCACTCACTTCCCTGTGCCCACGGACCTTCTCAACTTCACCCTGACCATCACTCCCGACGAAGGTAAAGAGATTAGCATCGGACCCTGATCAATTGGTGACCCTCAATACCCTTTATCGCGTAGGCATGTACCAGGGCGGTGCTTTCGTGTTCTCATTCGCTATCAACACCAACTATCCGCACGACCCTCCAAAGGTCAAGTGCACACAGAAGGTGAGTCATTCACGCGACGATATCCTATCATGAGGTGGCCGATTGCGACGATCCATAGATCTACCATCCAAACGTCGATTTGGAAGGCAATGTGTGTCTCAACATCCTCCGAGAAGACTGGAAGCCGGTATTGAACTTGAACTCGGTGATGGTCGGTTTGCAATACCTTTTCCTGGAGCCGAACGCGGACGACCCGTTGAACAAAGGTACGACGCGTTTTTCTACCTGAAACTCCTGTTTGACGACCTTGACTACCGTAGAGGCCGCGGAGGAGCTTCGCAAGAACCGAGAACAGTTTCTGTACAATGTGAAGCAATCTATGCGCGGTGGCCATATCAAGGGAATGCCGTTTGACAAGGTGACCGTATGATATGCATTTCCTATTTCCCTATATCTCGTGCCAGTTCCCCTACTCCATTGCTTTCGTAGTTTCTTGTTCGTCTGTCGCACTACATCTACATCTCTCCTACATTCCGACATTTTCTCTGACGCAGGGCATGTGGTGGTGACATAGACCCGGAGATAGACGTATCCATCTGTTTCATGTTTACAGATTGCTCAAGGCTACACCATATCTCGAACGCATTGTACTGTACAACGGAGCCACGTCTCTCCACTCACTTTTCTTGTGTGCAGCAATCTACATCTGGCAATCCGACACCCTTGGGGAGCGAGCTCACGACTAACTCCCCCTGTATGTCGTGTAGGAATACGGACTAATCAGAAGAGGGATATGATAGTGCTCGTCAGGGTTGGCAACCTCAAAGGGTATCTGTAGGGGATAAGATCGCGCATACAGCCGAAAGAATGAACAAACCTCCACCCAAGGGTAGAATGAAAGCCTCTCTGTCTCTTGAAAATACTCCTTTGTCTTGAAAACGATTTTGTACAAACCACCCGCCTTGAGCGGCGTTCTGTTGCCTGCGTCGTTGTCTCCACGCGGAGACAAGAGGTCTACACATCGTCCATCGGAGTTCGTCGTGCTGAATGCAGTGATTGCAGGTCAGAAGTGCAGCACTGGCCACTATGTGTGCACTTACCCTTTTGCTAGGGGTTCCCAGATTTCAGGTCCACCGTCAAAAGCAGGGGGGTGGCACTGCTGCAAGCGGACCTCGACACCAGCCACTGGCTTACCCAGAGATGAATCGAGCACTGAATTTCGATGGATTTCGACGAGTCATCAGCGTCCATCGGCATGTCAGGATATGTGAGGCTTGTTCCTACCGTGGCATGTTATGGGCGATCTCGACATGATACGTCGTGACGGTACGAGGAGACAATGGCGCAGCGGAGCAAGCGATCTCAGATCGGGGATCTAATCTGATATTTGGTCGCACGAGGCTTGGCAGGCGTTGAGTGACGCATTAGGCAGTCACCAAATAAAAATCCCCTTCGTTTCGACCATGGCCTCTCCGTCGACTTCTACATCGGCAGTGCCGCCTCTTGGCAAATATCTCGCGTCTACAGGTGAGTCGTACTTCTCTTCTAGGCGTGTCGAGGCATTGATGACCTCCCAGATAAGAAGACGCGAGACAAGGCCATCAAAAGTCTCTCAGCCTTTCTGTCTGACCCAGATCGTGCCGCACTTTCCGAAAATGACATGACAAAATTGTGGAAGGGCATCTTCTACTGTGAGCTGGTTCTGGTGTATCGCTTTGCGTTGTGCTAAAGACGATGAGACCAGGCTTCTGGATGTCCGACAAACCGCTGGTGCAGCAGGCTTTGGCTAGTGAACTTGCGAATCTCATATTGACTATCGACTCCAACCCCTCTTCTTTGGCATTTCTCCGAGGATTTTGGAGAATGACAGTGCGTGAGTGGAACGGGATTGACCGTCTAAGGTATGTCCTACCCGGATCCGGTGTGGCCATCTGCTAAACTCGACTTAGAATCGACAAATACTACATGCTCGTTCGGCGATTCGTCAATGCTTCATTCCGACTTCTGTTGCGAGCAGAGTGGGACACATCAATATTTCAGGAGTATAACGATATTCTCACCATGAAAGGCGGTCCTCTCTGGTGAGTTTACCGGTCGCATCTATGAGTATTAACGACTCACACCTTCATTAGCCCCGATGACAATCGCGTGCCACTGAGTTTGGGATATCACCTTGCAGACATCTATCTCGAAGAGCTAGATAAGGTGCTCGCCGGCGGCGCGAAAGACGAGGACCGAGAACTACCGCTCCCTGCACCTCTCGACATCATTCTATCACCCTTTCTGGCGCTAGCAGCGCGAACGCCCTCAAAAGATGCCTACGAACGCGTCAAAGAAGCAATTCTCAGCCCTCTCATTACATCCCTTACCCCACCACGAACTGAGGAACTGCACGCCCCAAAGCGCCGCAGATTATTCGACAACGACTATCCTTCCATGGTCGCGAACTCCTGCATATCGGATATGCAACCGCCGGGCACCGCTGACAGGGCAATTATCCGGCAGGCCATCCTCAAGAAGATATTCAGTGTCGCTAGCGAATCCGAAACGAGAGATTCGAATAGGCGGAAATTGTACGCGTTCTGGAAATCACATGTAGAAGAAGACGAGGAAGAGGAGAGGCCGGTGGATGCGAGTTGAGACACTGTATCATACAGCACACTGCAGATGCACTTATCAGGACTTTACGGCTGTTAAGCGATAGATGTTCATCGAGACGAACTGGAAGTCACTCGCAGAGAGCCTTGTGATAAGTATGCGTGTATGATTGTGCGTGTATCTTTGATTATTGTTACAATGGCCCAGTCGTAGCCAGCCTCATCCCGAGAAATAAGAATACAAGGTCACTCTCCTGACCCTCGTACACACCGCCAGACGCAGCCTCACCCGAAGAACTTCGCCGAGGGGATGTGAGACTGGTGCCGTGCGAGAATCCTAAGAGGACATTAGGAACAAGAACTGAAAGACGATGCATGTCTCACTGACCTCGGCGACTGCCTATACTGATGCCACACGCCTGCGAGGAGTAGACTCTCAAGGCCGAAAAATAGTAAGAGGGCCTGCAAGAACCAGGGTCAGTCTTAGCAGGTATGAGTTGGGTGTTATACGACTACTCACAGGCCTGCGGGCCGCCACAGCAAGAGGCATGTGAATCATGGCGCTCGAGTGATAAGTGGTTTAGAAGGAGATGCTGGTAGTTGATTGAAGAGTAGAGGTTGCTCGGGTTGGTGAACCCATGGCTTGGGAAGGGAGCCTCTTTATACGGCGTCGCCTTGAAGCAATCTGTCGGCGATTATCTCACTCTTGTGCGTGCAATATTCCTGCGTTCCCCGAGAGTGAGGCGAGGGTGAGGGTTTGAGAGACGGCCAGACATCGTCTCGAACAGATTAGATAGTCTACTCGAGAGACTAGACCCACGAGAACGACAGGGCGGTGCGACAATGGCCATAGAAATGTGATGGACGCGATCTCGACAGAAGTGCGTGGTCGTGCAGAGCCTTCCAGCCCCGGGCCTGGGGAGGAGGACGCCCGACACAACCCGAGAGATATTGTTCAGGACACATGATAGCATCAGGGCTGCGCTGCAGAGAAGTTGGACTGGAAGGGAGGAGACAAGTCTGGCCGGGCCTTCGACTCGGGTCGATTCCTTGGGCCTCGGCGTCGAGCCCTACACCGTGAGAATCTTCGAGGGCAAGGCAGCGCACGCAGTGTCACGTACTTTGCAATGTTTACATACCCCAGATTGCGCCAGGAGGTGACAGAAGATGGCACTCACTGACTTCTGGAGGGAGTCGCGCAAACACGGAGGTGAGCAAAGGTAGGTACGTTTATTTCGCCAGTTACGTTTGGTGCCATCGTCGTCGGGATTGATCGGTTGGTGGCGTTGACGATCCTTTATTGATCTTTCAGGCATTGCAACGTATTGCATAGTGAAATTTACCCCCTCAAATGGTTGTCAGAACGGCCTTGGAGGGGCCGGATACTGCAGTCGGCTGGTGGAAGGGCGGGTTGACGCCGCCGTCACGGTCGGGGAGACGGAGCGGCCACGTCGGCCGGGATCCCGCCTTGTTGCTCCGAGCCATGATGGGAAACCCAGAATAGCTATTGATGAAAAGTTTTTTAACGGCGGAAGACTGGCTCGGGAATAGTCGCGGTGTTGTGGAGAAAAGACCGCTCGTAACGATAAGGAGACGATCTACTCGGTGAATGGCTCGGTGAATGCGAATGGTTCCACAACGAGCAAACATGCGCTGCGCGCCGTCACTTTTACGTCGCGCCCCCCTGTCCTCCTTACCACCACGTCCTCCCCGTCCGGGGCTTTCCAATCGTCCATGGCGGCACTTCGCTTCACCCCAGGAGGAGTAGCGGCCAAACACTTCGCCGTGCAACATGGTTCTGGTCTTCGCGTTTTCACGATCCAGGCTGTAGTGCGGAGGGGTCTTGCGACCGCTAAACCCCCGTCGTCACTTTTTGCTCCCCTTGACACGTTTCCTGACAGGCATATTGGGCCTGATAACGCGGAGGCCGCGTTCATGCTCTCCAAGTTGGGGTACGATTCCATGGATGCGTTCGTCGACCAGGCCGTTCCTCCCAAGGTCAGGGTGTCGTCCGACGCGATCACTGACGACCAGATCAGTCCTCTGAGTGAATTTGAGCTTTTCTATCGCGCGAAGGATTTGGGGAACGCGAACAAGCCTTTCAAGAGTTATATCGGCATGGGTTACCACAACGCGGTAGTGCCGCCAGTGATCCTACGCAACGTGAGTGAAACAATCCTTCATACACGACACTGGCTGACACGACTCTACGCGCAGGTCATGGAGAATCCGGCGTGGTATACACAGTATACGCCGTACCAGCCTGAGATTGCGCAAGGTGCGTGGCTTATCTAGCAATCTGGACGTGCTGGCTCACCGCGTGTTGTGTAGGGCGGCTGGAGTCTTTGGTGAATTTCCAGACGATGGTCATGTCTTTGACGTCCATGGATATCGCGAACTGCTCCCTTTTGGATGAAGCCACTGCAGCCGCAGAAGGCATGGTCATGGCGTTCGTTGCTACAAGTCAGAAGAAGAAGACATTTTTCGTCGATGACGGAGTTCTGCCGCAGACACTTGGTGTCCTTCGCACTCGTGCAAAGGGTTCCGGGATACGTTTGGTCGTTGGGGACGCTAGCTCTGCTCTCGGCGACGAAGCACTTCGGTCTGACTTGTGCGGCGTCTTGGTTCAGTATCCCGATGTAAATGGCAACATCAAGGATTTTGGACACCTGGCTGAGTCGGTGCATGCAGCCGGTGCCCTGGTCATTGTCGCAACCGACCTCCTCGCGTTGACGATGCTGAAGCCGCCTGGTGAATGGGGTGCAGACATTGTACTGGGCAACTCCGCACGCTTCGGTGTACCGGTAGGCTATGGAGGCCCACATGCTGCGTTTTTCGCTTGCACGGACAAACTGAAGAGGAAGATGCCGGGTCGAATCATCGGCCGGAGTCGCGACGTCACCGGAAAACCTGCATATAGGTTGGCACTTCAGAGTAAGTGCCTTCCTTGGTAAATGCCGTCGTATCTAACGTTAATTGTCTGCAGCTCGCGAACAGCATATCCGGCGCGAGAAAGCGACCAGCAATATTTGTACCAGTCAAGCGCTCCTAGCAAACATGGCGGCGATGTACACTGTTTATCACGGCCCCCACGGCCTCAGGCGCATCGCGAACAAAGTGCACGGCCTCACGCAACTTCTCAAGGTCATAGTCGAGAGCTATGGCTTCAGAACTACGAATCTCGCCTTTTTCGATACGCTTACTTTGGACGTCACTGGCGCTGCCCCAGACTCTAGCGTGGTTCATGCTGCGGCAACCGCCGCCGGGATCAATTTACGCCCCGTGGACAGCAAGCATGTAGGCATCACTCTGGATGAAAGCGTTGGCCCGGTTGACTTCTTGCGGATCGCGAACGCTTTCGCTGCTTCGGTCAAGGCACCCACTGTCACCTTGGAGAACGTCCCGGCCACGGATTCTGCAGTCGCTGTCCCGCAGGACCTCTTCCGAACCTCAGCATACCTTCCGCACTCGGTTTTCAACAAACATCACTCTGAGACTGAGATGCTCCGGTACATTCACCACCTACAATCCAAGGACCTCTCTCTGGTCCACTCTATGACCCCTCTTGGCAGCTGCACAATGAAACTCAACAGCACAAGTAGTATGATTCCATTGACTTGGCCCGAGTTTGGCTCCGTGCATCCTTTCGCGCCCAAGGATCAAGTGAGGGGCTACTCCAAGATCATCGCGGTACGGTGCCATATTCTCCGACGTCGGAAACGCTTGTTGACTGTTGGTGCAGGAGTTAGAATCCGACCTGTGCAAGATAACCGGCTTCCATGCGTGCTCTCTGCAGCCCAACTCTGGGGCTGCGGGCGAATATGCTGGTCTTAGCGTCATCCGGGCATACCACGAAGCGCGGAACGAATCTCATCGTGATATATGTTTGATCCCTGTGAGCGCCCACGGAACGAACCCTGCGGTAAGTATACTTTATCACGAGAGCAGATCATAGTGGCGCCTAACGAGTGGATAGTCGGCAGTTATGGCCGGCCTGAAGGTCGTCCCTGTCAAGAGCTTGCAAGACGGCAGCTTGGATTTGGAAGATCTACAGTCGAAGGCTGAGAAACATAAGGACCGACTTGCTGCTTTCATGGTTGGTGTCTTGATATAACAGCGCTGTTCCTTGGTTTCAATCTTATCCACAGATTACTTATCCCTCAACTTTCGGCGTCTTTGAGGATGGCGTCACTGATGTACGCTCAATCTCCTTTCAAACACCCTGACGTCTACTGAACTGTATCTTCTGTAGGCATGCAAAATCATCCATGACAACGGCGGCCAAGTCTATTTAGATGGTGTGTCTTGCACGAGACGGGTATATGCGCATCTGATTTCATGTCAATCGCAGGTGCCAATCTCAACGCTCAAATCGGCCTTACCAACCCGGCTACCTGTGGTGGCGACGTTTGTCACATGAACCTTCATAAGACCTTCGCTATGTAGGATCACATCTTCTGCAGTGTGGGTTTGTCTCATCGTTGTTCCTAGCCCGCATGGTGGAGGTGGCCCTGGTATGGGGTATGTCTTCTCTTTAGCCGAGGTCTGACGCTTCATACTGAATTGTATCTTCGTATAGCCCCATCTGTGTCGCCGAGCACCTCTCTCCCTTCCTCCCCTCGCATCCCGTAATTCCCACAGGTGGCGACAAAGCGATTGACGCTGTTGCTGCTGCTCCGTATGGCAGTGCCTCAATCCTTCTGATCTCATGGGCCTACATCAAGATGTTAGGCGGTCAAGGACTTGCAGATTCGTCTAAGATTGCTCTCCTCAGCGCGAACTACATGGCGCATCGTCTCTCTGGACACTACAGCTTGCGGTACAATAACGTCAATGGCCGTGTTGCCCATGAGCTCCTCATTGATTTCGCAGAATTCGATAAGGCCGCCGGCTTGAAGGTATCTGACTTTGCCAAGCGTCTGCAGGTGAGTCACAGAGTGAAACATCGTGTGGAGGCAATGTTTTATGGATATATCAACAGGACTACGGCTTCCATCCGCCCACGGTCTCCTGGCCAATCTCGACTTGCATGCTAATTGAACCGACTGAATCAGAATCTCTTGAAGAGATTGACAGGTCGGTTTACACAGCGCCGCATTGTTGCCATTATTCTCACGCCCAGCTGCTAGGTTCTGCGACGCTATGATTAAAATCCGTGAGGAAGCCGAAGAAATCATTTCAGGCAAGCAACCGCGAGACAACAATGTCCTGAAGAATGCTCCCCACCCTATGTCAGTCATCGCTGTTTCCGATGCAGAATGGAACCGGTACGTCGTACTGTATTTCTATCGTCGTGATTGATCTTAGTGTCGGGGAAAGCCCTTATTCCCGCCAAACTGCTGCATACCCCGTTCCATGGCTTCAAGAGAAGAAGTTCTGGCCTACTGTCTCGAGAGTGGATGATGGTAACGATCTCTTTCATGGTATTGTAAATGCTGGCTTTCTCACTTTGTTGCTCTCTTTCACAGCATATGGTGATTTGAACCTAATTGTAAGTACGGCACGTCTAACATACTTTTAATTACTCACTTCCCGTTGCCAGTGCGACTGCCCTTCAGTGGAGGAAACTGCGCATCCTGACGCTTAGATGACTCGGACTTTCACGCATTCAACGTTATGCCCAGGGCTATTCCTCTAGACCGGCTCGCCCAGCCTGACAGCATTGTTCAACCAACCAGGCATAATCTGTAACTTATCGCACTTCTACGGTATATTTCAATCACACCTATATCTTGATGCCCCAGCCATGCCGGGGAGATTCGCGCTCGGATCGGCTTGCCGTCCATGGCATCATTGACAAGTGAGCGCCGCCGAGTCACTTATCATCCCTTCGAACGGGGGCCGGATGCTGGTCCTCTTCAGCGATCAATGCGACTTCATTAATATACTTGCAGAACTCCATTTACTGTCAGAGCGGATGTCTCACGCATGGTTGCGAGGGGGCACCTTCACTCTCTCACCCATGGAGCCCTGTGTGCGAGACGTTGCCGTCATCGAGGTTGTTCCTTCGAGCCCCAGTGGTTATTCCGAGTCGATGTTTGACTGCTCAGGCAGCTGCATCTCCAAGCCGCAGGCTCTGTTATTGACCTGATGTCAAACAAGATCCGGGTCTGCAGGCATAGCCGCCTTCCTCGACACTCTGACAGGGATCTATGATGAAGTGGGTGCTAGTCAGTAGTCCCCGTCATGACCGTGTGTATTCGTGGACCATATATCCCCGAACTTGACAGGAACGTGGTGGATCCTGATCGCAATCTTAATTCACTGAACCTCGTGTCCCCTTGACATGATCACCTCGTTACCTCTTATTACCACTGCATGAACCTTGCCAACACCGCAATCCGTTTGTCCGTACCCCTCACTGCAGGGTGAACATGCATGTCCGGTGTGAGCTGCTCCGCATTCTGTCCTGATGTCTTTGGCACTGATAGAGCTTCGTGGGTCATAGTACCCTTATAGTATTGGGTATCTCGCACCCGCTTTCGCGGCCTTGCTGATCCTTGGTGGGCAAGTGGGGCTCCCCATCCTCGTACTCACTTGCTTCATCTCGAAGAGACTCCACAAGCATGCAACCATCATCAACTTCTGCATTACTATGATCATATATTCTGTCGTGTTCTGCCTCCTGTGCGTTGTATTATCTTATGCCTGTGGAAGGCAAATTTGACCGTATTTGTAACGAGCAGAATCTACACAGGTCAACAGCATACAGCGCAACCCCAACACAGCCTTTGCGTTGCACAAGCGTGCATGGTCATGGGAGGGCTTCCTATGTTAGTCTGCGAAATCATCTCAAGCAACTATACTATCATTCTGACGATGACCACGTCGACGTCAGGGTGTCGGTCGCGGCGCTAGCTGTCGTACTTCAAGTACTGTTCTGCCGTCCGAAATAGACCTATACCACTTACCGTCGCCGTAGATATGGGCAACATTCCTAGACCCCGGTTCGGCCATATTCCGTGCGTTTTGTGAGACA
>MU277188.1:429845-446148 GCA_022160305.1 Artomyces pyxidatus
TGACGGGCAAGATGTCAATCGTACGCGTTTCAGAACGCGTTACGTCGAGCCCACCGTCTGCGTCGTCCTGACAGCTGTTATAGTCGTGTTTGAAGGTACGTTTCCCAGTTCGAAATGTTACAGATCTCAGCAGCTGACAAGCAGACCAGTTATCATACTGGTGCAATGGTTTCGGCGTCGACTAAAGACGTCATTTCCTCTAGCGATGCAGAAGTCGAAGTCCGTTATCTGTGTTCGCGTGCTCATTTTCAATGCGTACACCTGCCTGGCCCTCGCGTGCGTCCAGAGAACTCGCTTTGAGAAGCCAAGGTCGAAGGAACTTTTCAGATCCTCCGCTTCAAGTTTCAAAGCGAAGAGCCCTGTCGTTGCCTATATGGTGGAAGCAGGCCGTGAGTGCGACTTCTAGATTCGCGTTGGCCTTCACATTCTCTGACCACCTACAGTTCCATTGACTTCCTTCATTGTGTTTGAAATGCATAAGGTAAGTAAGAGCGCGGGTAGAATTCGAGTCCGGCTGACGAGGATGGTGGCAGGACATTTCAGGGCCTGGCATATCCTGAAGTATGAACCTACCAGCGTCGAGCAATCGCCGACTCGACAGTCAGAATTTGTAGTGTAGCTGTGGTAGGATTGCCGCGCAATATTGCATTGCTCCAACATTTTACAGAGAAACGGCTGCCCTCACGTGCGAGGAATGGGCATTCGACAGCGTGTAGTCTGTCAGAGGAATCCGGGACCGCGGACACCGAACAGCATCCATTTTTACCATATTATCACCGCCCCCTCCTCGAGCACTCCGTCGTCCGAGGTCTGAATAGGGATACAGTTTATGCGCCTCCGCTGCAGAAAGTATGAGTAAGAGAAGAGTACGGCACAAGGTGAACGTACACTAGGATATTATTACTGTGGAAATGATGAGTCTCGCAACAAGTCAGGATGAGAGTTGGAGACTCACATAGGGATGTGGATGAGTTTGACGAAATAGCCAATGAAACCCATGACAGCGAATCCGATGGCGACAGCCTTGCATAATGAGACAAATTCTGTTCGGAGAGGTCAAGCTCTCCGAAAAGACGATGACGAATGGGTGTCCGACCTTTCTGTGACGGTTTGGTGCACCGGATGAGGAACTGGAGCAGAAGGACAGTCATGAACATAGCGCTGCAAAGGCATCCAGCAGCTGACATACCTGGTTTCCGTCACGAACGAACTCTTGCGGGATCTCGATGAATTCCTGGATCTTCTCAGACATGTCGAAAGGGTGTAGAGCAAAGAATGAAGAGTGGTTAGAGGGAGAGGTGAAGAGGGTGGTGGTCGTTGACGTGGAGGTGAGATCTGCCAGCAGCTTTGCGGAAACACAGACGTGTCCGTCTTTCCCACGCTCCCTCCCACCACAACACACGGCCTGGCACCGCAGAGAGGGTTCTGGGCCAGCTTTGCGAGAGAGTCGCGTTATATCCAGGCTATTGTCCTAGTGAGTGTCTACAGTGTCGTGTATTGTCCGTGCTTAACTGTCGCATCTTCACTGACAGTCGACCGCGTTCGTATGAATGTCCTTGCATAGGGCCTGGCTATCATTCGCCCTCATAGCCAGACCAGTCGTTCCGCGTGCTTCGGTATCCGCAACTCGCCCAAGATGGATCCCCGTTGTCCCAAGCCTGAGGACGATTTCCACGCATCCCATACACCCGAGTCGCCTTCAGGCACAGGCGAAGAAATTCATGCAGACAGTTTGGCGTTGCAGCATGTACGGTTCCGCCGACGGCCTACGCGTAGCGTATCTCGGTCTACTTAACTCCGTCGCAAAACTCGGCAACAAACAAGCAGGGCGAGGCTTACTCACCCAGGCGGATTTCCAGGACATCGCAGGCGTTCTGGCTTCCTCGGACCACTCTCGCGACCAGGAGCTGTTGGTGGAGATATTAGATGAGATGTCCTCTGTATTCGGGGAGTCAGTGACACCGGAGACACACCTTGCAATCATCCGCAGCATGTCGAACGCAAACACGGAGGCACTGTACCACTGGGTCAAGTCGATGAATAGGAAGCCAGGTCACGTCTCGCCCACCGTGGAGCACTGGCATCTCTTCCTGGAGCATTGCTTGGCATACAGCACTCTCGAGCGTATGTGGGCTACGCTACCCGCGATGGTGTCGACTGGCTGTCTTCCCACCCACGAAACGTTCAGGTTCCTGGTTCGCGGGATCCACAGCTGCCCAACCAGTGACCAGCTCCCCTGGGCTCTTCGCATAATCTCTCATGTGAAAAAGTCTCGCCTATCATTCGACACAACCTTGTTGAACATGTTGGTCGAGCTTTTCACCGACCAGGGGCGAACGGACGACGCTGCCAAGGTAGAAAAGTCTTACCGTACTCAAGGTGCCGGCCTTGCTTCAACTGTCGTCAAGCTCGAACGCAAGTACAATGACCAGCTTGCAGAAGCCTGTCGTGTGGATGGCACAGAACGCGCGTTGGAACTCCTCGACACGTTCCGGACTCGAGGGTTCGAGCCCTCACATTTCACTGTCCTTGCCATGCTCGGCCATTCGTATCGTCAGGAGGATCTCGTACTATGGGAGGCTAGGCTTGGGGTCAATTCCGGGCCCGTCGTTTGGTCGACTATGATTCGAAACGCGCTGAACGCCCGACTGCCCTCCAGCGATCGAGTCTCCATCGCGTTGGATCTCTACAAGGCAGCCAAGGCCAGAGGAAAAGTTGGTTTCCTTCTGGCTGAACCTATCGTCCGCGCCCTCTGCTCCAGTACTTTGACGGCACCGAATGAGGCAAGTCTCGACCAAGCGCTGGTGATATACGAAGATATAAAGGCGTCCCGCCCTTCCGACTCTTCCGATGCGCAGCCGACGACGACGGCCCAGATCTCCCTCTACAACACCCTGCTTCGCGCTCTCGCAGCGTCCAGTAACAAAGTCAAATACTTCCCTCGAGCTATACAAGTGCTACAGAACATGCGCGAAGACGACCTCCAAGGAGACGGCATGACCACTGCATCACTGACGGTCTTGCTCATGCGTTCGTCGAGTAGCTTTGAAGAGGCATTCAAGGTCTACCAGACCATACGGACCAATCCCCACGTGCCCCTCAAAGCCAAATTCTACAGTCTAGTGCTCCATACCTTCAGCGAGCTGCAGTTCGAGAACCGCACTGTCCCTCCTCTGGATTACTACTTCCACATAGTGAATGACATGCGCGCCGCTGGATATCCTCTATCTGTCCAGGTGTACACCAGCGTTTTCCGCCAAATTGCGAACCTCGCTGGTCGTATCGATCACGCTGATCCTGCACAGCTCGAATTCCGGCGTGCGCTAGTGACCGCCACCCGATCAGCCCACCACCACCTCCTCGTCGACGCATCCGTCACCCCTGATACGCCTTGCTTAAATCAAATCATGGACACGTATCAGCGAGCAGGCAGCTTCATCGAAGCTCGTCGGGTATGGGACACGCTCTACCTGACAGGCAAGGCCGACAACACCAGCATCAGCATCATCTTCGACGCATGCGGCTACGCTGGTGCACCTCGTGCTGCTGCGGAGATCTACAGGAAGCTGCGCGAGGATGGCTACACGCTGAATAAAAATAATTGGTACGCCTGGTTGGAGTGCCTCTGTAGATTGGGTCAGTTGGACGAAGCGACGCGGCAAGTATGCATGGAAATGAAGACAAGCCCTGACGGGATCGCGCCAGACGTGGAATGCGTACGCATACTCGTCAAGTTTGCCCATAAAGACGAAGCCGCTCGCGAGGTCCTCAATCGCATTCAAAGATTCCTGCCTGCTTTGTGGCAGAACCTGCCTTCCTCCATCCTGCGCTTGCCGTGATCTGCGCTGGCGTATACAGCCATCCTCAAGTCATAGGCGACTTTTCAAGTCGGGCTGGTTCGCGGGGCTGGTTCAGCATGTACACTGTATGCATTCGCCTGTCTATCGAATGGAAGTACTTCCGACTAATAGTAGCCCGAAGCGTGGACCAGGTTTGACCAGCTCCATGGCAGGCTGAACCTGCTGCTCGACAGCCGGCATCCCGAACAGAAGGAGGCCATCCGAGCGACGGTCCTTCTGAGTGGGTTTTATGGATTGCGTAGGGGGCGGGGATGGAGGAAGTAGTGGGGCAAATAGGATCTGGCTTCTTGATACGAAGTCCGACAATATGCGATCAGTATCGTCTGGAGTCTCCGTTGATCCATTAGATAGTGGTTGCTGCAGAGGAGCTACGATTAGAAAATACAGGGAGATGATTTATGAGGGGCTTACTTCGGGGATGAGCGATTTCAGCCTTTCGTCAAACAATGCGATGATCTCCACCCATTCCGGCCCCCAGAGATCTGCGAGTTTCCGCAATAACTTCAGATCCCATGGAATTGAGGGAAGTTGCAACTCGACGACGTCGGGGTTCCCAAGTATGTCAAGGAATGCATGCATGAAATGCTTCAATGTATGGTCGGCGAGACGGAGGCGACGTAGTTGGGTCGCGGTGCCGACGGTTTGCACGGCGTCGGAGAGCGAAACGAGGGCTTGAATTAGAGCTGGGGACGGCTGCGTTGACACTGGAGGATGATCTACACGCCATGAACTTCACACTCTTGATGGGGAAACAAAGAGGAGCTTACTGTTGGTTCTTTGTTTATGACTGGCACGAGACCCTGCAATACACGCTTCTCGATACCTACGCACAATCGATGTAACCGTGGTTTTTCGCCATCTGTCGATTGCAACGTCATGCAGCCTTCGAATCCTGCCTTGCGAGTCTGTGACAGACGTCAAGTTCAGAGAAAGATGCGGAGATGGGCGGTCAGCGCACCACTTCCTTTGTCCACCCCCAGTCGCAGATCGGCGAGGAATGGAGATAGGCACATCTCATCAGTTAGTCGACTAAGAAACGCCAGAGAATGAAGGTCCGTTTCTGCTCCACGTGTATTAGATGGTACTAAAGGCACTTGGAGACCACCGCACCTGCGCCTTCCCGGGATTCCGCCAAGCTTGAAGAAACTACTTCCACGATGACATTGCACGCCTGGTCAGCGAGTGGTTGATAAGTTTCAGTCAAGTTCGTCATTAGTTGACTAAGTTCCGTGAGTTGCGTGCAAATTGGAGACATGCATTATGCACACACCTGTCTCCAGCATCCATCTCGCATACCGCCTGGAAATCGTGGTGCAAGATCGCCGAATGGCTTTCTATCGAGCCCATGACTGCGTCGAGAAGTGGTGTCCGACCACCGACTTGCCGTCGTAGCGCTGATTCGTACTTTCGGAACGACGAAACCATGGTGGTCGATCCTGCGCTTGCGTCGAACGCAGAAGGCGCGGGCGGGGATTGGAACAAATGCTTCGCCGGGGTAATCTCTGTAGCAAACAACGTCGTTAAAACTCATGCCAAAGAAGCCAAACTACTGTAACGCATACCTTGGAGACCATCGTTTGTCCCTTCCTGCAATGCGGAAAGCGCGGAAGACAATGCAGAGCGAAACGCCTCCTCCATCTCATTTAACGCAGATCTCCATATCTGTGCAGCTTGTTTATGGACGAGGACATCAACAGCCGACTTCAGATAGGTCCGCTCGCCATCTTCCATCCGCCGGTCGCCATCCACCCAGCCGTATACCGACGTACGGATAGTCCACACCTCCTTAAGAGTTTGTAAATCAGCAAGCCAGGATTCTGCCGCCGTTTGTAGGTCTTGTACGCCTTTCTGGAACCAGTCCTGCAAGCGATCCGAAAGTTGTGACTGGGGCATAGAGGAAGTAGATGATGTCAAGTCGACGTAGGGTTTGTAAGACCGGATACTCGAGGGAAGCAAGACGAAGTGAGAAGAGGAAGGTAAGCTGCCAAGTAGATACTGTGTCGACATTTGCAGATCTGGAGGAAGTGAGGCTTCGGGTGTCGAGTCCGACTGAATGAACTCCAAGATACGTCGCATGAGAGAAGGCTGGCCGGCACCATTGTCTCGAAGGATATCGCGGGCGGCTCCCACCGTAAGACAGAGAACTTCGAGGACAGCCTCGAAACCTTCTCTGGCTTCGCGGACTACTGTCTTTCGAGTGTGTGAAATTCCATTGCCGTTTGGGTGGTGAGAAGGGTGTCCGTTCGGCGTGCCCTTCGGGTTCCTTGACAAAGCTGTTTGGAGACTGCGTGTCCGTTGTGACAGAAATGTTGACAGTGTGTCGGCAAGAGGTCTAGACTCCAGAAGATGCAGCATTAGAAGGACAGAGCAGATATCCTAGAAACATAGGGTCAGCGGAGCTGACGGTCCTGCGCAGTTAACACTTACTTCTACCGAGGCATTGAACTCTCGAAGAGAGAGAGTCGCCTTGTAGGTGATTTGAGACCGAAACTGAGCTACAGTTTCCCATTGACGCTGCACAAGGGGAAATTGCTCCTACGAAACTTGTTAGGAACTACATGACTCGTGATGAACATTAAACAAACGCACCAAAACGTCAATACCGTGCATCTTCCAGCTATCCTCGTCCTCCGTGTCCTCACGCACCAGTGCCCGATGAATGACTCGCGCTAGCAGGAATAGCCAACCTGCGTGCAGGTATTTCTTCTTCTCTAGAAGACGCCATAAATGCTCTGGGGTGTCTAGTAGCAGCTTCATGTGAGCGGCGAGAGATTGCAGCACTTTCAAGTGAGTATCTATGCGAAGAAGGATATGAAATGAGACCAGAGACACCGTGAAGGCCAGGCTGGCCTACCATCCTTCCCGCTCAGGTTGCTTCGTCTCGACAGTTGTAGGCCCTCGGCCGGGCTTGGTATAGACGTTTTCATTTCGTCGAGGGCGTCCAACACAGCTTTGGAGGACTCGGCGATGGAGATTATGGATGACGACGCCTGGAGGAGGTCCCGGTACCGTTCCCTGTGCTTTCGCATTACAGTTCCAGCATGAAACCGACATGCGGGGGGACACTACGCACCCAACCATAAGTCGCAGTTCCTCCTGCTTAGCATCCGCATCTACCCTATAATGCGCGAATGGTCATGAGCTCGGCGACAGAGCGCGCGTAAAGCTGGCACGGACGCACCTCAGACGCTGCTGCACCGAGCGTACCTCCGCCACCGTATACTTCGTGAACAACTCATCCGGATCAACATATTCTCCTGAATGCGCCTGTTGAGACATGGCAGATAATGAAGCAGCCCGAGGCGGCCATGGTGAAGTCGGCGTCCTGAACTTTGGTGGCGGTGAGGCTATTTGTGAGCTTGGAAGCCTTGATACATGTGGCAGTCCTGACGAGGAGGCAGTGGAAGAGAGAGAGACGGCGGATGGTCTTCTGGCCATGTCAAAGTAATGAGTTCATGGAGAAAGAATTAGGATGGGGTCAAGGTGGAGAGAACGAATGCTGTCTCGGTCAACTTTCAGCGGTGGTCAAGCATCCGCTTTCCAATTTTGGACTCCATTACGGACGCGACGTGATCGCTTCATCTTTACAGGACACGAGCAACATAGCAGATATGAAGAATTAAAGTCGCTTGGAGACAACCGTCATTTATGTATATAGTATAGTTCATCGACGATTACAACGTGTAACCAGAAAAGTGGATCTGCATATGATTCAGGCGTGCACGGTCACCGAACATCCTCACGAGCCTTTCCGATATCCACCTCTTCGTTATTTTCGGCTGCATGATCATGAGATGACGGTACAGCAGCTGCGTCGGGCTTTGAAGCAGCGGCAGCAGGGGGTGCGCGCGGTGCTTGCGGATTTGGTGAACTGTTCGGCGCGGTTGACGAGTTCGCGAGTCTTTGGTCCAAGGCTTTCAGAGCCATTGCCCTGAGACAAAAAATCAACATCGTCCCGATAACGACACTCGAGAGACTTACCTTCTCCTTTCCGCTTCAGCGCGGGTGCCACCAGGCGTTTGAGTATAGTTGGATTCCAAGTCAGGTCCTCCAGAGGGGATGAGATGGAAACGAGACGCGTATACGTATGCGGTATTCGCCAGTAGGGTAATTGGCGTGCTGAACAATGCCATTAGGTGGTCTCTCGGGCCGAAACTATGGCTTGCACTCACTGGATGAAAGGGGGGAACCAGCCTACAAAGGCAAAAGTCTCACTGCGGTCACCGTACGTGTGTCCGCCTCCAAGAGCGTCGCCAACATTCTTCCTGTAGAAACGCAACCAGATCCAGCTGAAGAGCCAGCCAAATTGAATGACGATGTATGGGCATTGAAATCCTATCAGGCACATGACGGTCGAGAATGTGACGTAGGCCATCGGTAATGTCTGCGAGTGGTCAGCCGTACTGACTACATCTCAGAGGATAGATGCGCACCTTGACACGAGCTTTGATGAACCCAAACAATTGCACTTGATGTTCAGGAATGAGTTGTGTGAATGCGACAAGAAGGCCGACTTGCAGTGCCATCTGGCCGTGGTATTGCATGCCATACCTGGGCGTAGAGTCAGAAGCAGATAGAGCCTTGAAATGCGGATAGAACTGACAGCAGAAGGTCTGCATTCCTCAAGGCAACGAATTCAATCCAGTTCAACGCGAACGCGATGACGTTCGAAATCGTCACCACTACCACGATGAATTTGATAGTTTCGATAGAGCCCCATAGACGCTCAAGATACCGTAGGGATGCAGGGACAAACATAAGGGTTACAACGAACTGGTTGGCAAGTCAGTGCCAAAGTTACTCGGACTGGAGGGTGGTGACCGACCTCGACCACACTTGTCTCGAAAAACACCGAGGTGAAGAACGTCCATGGGTAGAAGAGGCTGGAGCCGGGTATCAGCGTCAAGTAGGGTGCTGCGACGCCATTCTCGCTGGACCATTGGAGCCAAAAGTAGAAGAGGGAGGACACGACGGTAGCCGCTGTGAAGTAGCGCGTTACTGGTGGTATTGAGGCAATTATTTGGAGAGGCGACGACAAGATGGCCATGCTGGATCCAGAGGGTCAAAAACGTTGAGCAACCGTAAAAGACGTGAAGGATGGCCTGAGGAGAACGGCCAAGACGTGTGCGGCGAAAGGACGACGGACGAGAGGAACCGTGAGCTGCGGTCTGCTCCGCCGGGTCCGAAGAAGGCGACTCTCACTTGCCTAATCGGGACAAGCTCACGTGAGCGGCATAATGAGGTGACGTTCGTGACCGTGACACGCACAACTCTCAGTCCTTCCACTCGCAGGACGAATGTCGGACTACGACTTTCGCCCAGGTGGCTCCCTCAAGATCAAGGGGGGTGCCTCTGAAGGGGGTGTGGTAAAGAAGTACGCAACTTCGCTATGCTCGCATGCCCCGATGCTCACACTCATTGCAGGAAGAAGAAATCCAAGTCGAAGGGAGACAAAGTGGATGCCATTCTGGAGAAGGCATCGTCGCCTGTACCTGCTTCACCACCTGGGAGCAGCGGTGAGACTCCTGTGGCTTCCGGCAGTAGCGATGACCGAAAGACGGCAGCTGAGAGGAGATTCCAGCAGGTGCAGAGGAAGAGGGTACGTACATTACTGCCCCACTTCATATGCGTGTACTGACGCGTATTACTCCATAGCTGGCAGATAAAGTGAAGAAGATGGCCAACACGACGCACAAGGACCGTGTTCACGAGTTCAATGCGAAGTTGGAATCCCTCAGCGAGCACCACGACATACCGAAGGTACGTAGTACTCTCGTGTCGTCAAGCGATGTCGTATTGACCATGTTGCACAGGTGGGCCCCGGATAAGACTTACCGAGGGCCAGCGTACGTGCCCCAACCCCTAATCTCCGATACATATCCGTTCTATATCTGCTGGTCGAGATGTCTGTCCTTTGAGTGGTCTCCTTGGTTCTGAGTGCTACATACTCCGTATCATACTATGAAGCACGTAGTCATGCAGAAACTGTGTTGTCGCACTGTGATCAAGCTGTGCCTGGGGAGTTATTGTAATGTATTTGTTCGACCCGAGCGGGAAAGCTAGAAATAGATGGCGAGATGCACAGTCGGCGCGTCAATCCGCGTCCGCTTCTTCTCTCTGTCCATCAGGCTGCATCACTCCGCGGCCGCCCTCTCTTCCACTCGACATCATGAAGACGACCGCTGTCGAGCCCTTCGTCGACAAAAAGGGACATAAGTGTCCTCCGTCTAACGCAACACACCCGAGAGATCGTTGGGAGACGCTGTTCGTGTACTCTTTCATCTGCAAATTCACAACACTGCGGGCAAAGGTCGAGGGTTTGGACACCCCATCAGAGTGCGTCTAATCCTCTACTGCTCTGCTTGCCCCAAGTCGACCCCTCCCTCTGTGTTGCAGCTTCGAGGACGCGTTGCTGTCCCATGAGCCGCACCATGTCATGACACAGATCCTGACGCGGTTTGTCCTGAATTTGAGACCCCAAGCGCGTAATGTGAGGTGAGCAGCTATCAGTGCAATTACCCTCGATGGGAGAGCGGGGGATGACCATGCACGGTCGCGTAGCCCCGATCTCATATCCAGCACTGTCATTGGCGTGCTCTCGGATTTCTTCAAAACTCCGGAGAGATCAGTGTTCTGGGACGAGGATCTCAGGGCCAACGTGGACCCGTTTCAGCAGCTGGATGGTGGGTTTTTTGCTGCGAGCTGGGACCTCAAAGTGCGTGTGCTGCCTGTGCGCTCCCGCCTCCGCTCACCACACCTCTGCCATGACTTAGCTTCTGGTCCTGAGGCAGCTAGTCGAGCTGCAGCTGACCCACAGCCCGGAGATCAAGGGCCTCATTGATCAGGCGTGGGGAGTGGCTCACACCAAACACAAGAAAAAGGAGGCTACCGACGCGCCTGTACCCGACGCAAGCGACCCACACAGCGCGCAAAACCTTCAATTTCAACCAATCGGTCAAGACGTGACGCGGAAACGATATTGGATTGTCGATGGTCCGTGCGCTCCAACATCCCCCCTTCCCCATATTTGTCTGTATTTGGGTTGATCCTGACGGTCCCCGTGCTTTTCTTTCTTTTCCGACACCGCGGCGTCTGCCGCTCCGGTATCTTATCTGTATAATCCTACTTTTGCACTGAATTATTCTGGTCATTCGTTCAGATTCACCGCGCGTCTATGTTTCGACCAATCCGTGGAAGATCACGGCCACCTTCCACGCCGTTTCGTCGACCCGAGAGGAGTACTTGGCTTTAGTCGAAAAAGTCAAGGCCTCCGCCCCTCCTGAGCCGAAAGAGGGCGAACGAAGGCACAAACCGGAGCTGTCACATCTTGCACTGGTAACAGCCCTCGAAAGTCGCATTGAAGTGATCGACAAAGAAATAGCGGTGAGTTTCTCATGAAACCAATTAATGTTGTGCAGTTACGGTAGATAGGCGTAGATACGACTTACGCCCTCACCTGGCTTACCCTCCTCTACGTCCCGCGGTCTCACACATCTACCACAGCGAATCCAAAAGGCAAGAAAGAAGATCGAACAGCGCAATCTTCTGATGGCGCAAGCGGAGATTAGAGAGACACGCACACGGCGGCAAACACGGCGCCCGGATTATGTCTATTATGACGGTGGGGACAGCGATGTCAGTGCACTGCCCAATTTGCGTAACGGATCTGCAATTGATTGGTCTAATTCACAGAACGATAAAGACGATGAGTATACCTATCAAGACGACGTGGACGACGAAGCCGAGTTCATGAACGGTCGGTCTGACTCAGCGTCTGGGTCAACCGGTCACCACGCAGCCATTGACGGAGGACGACGGCGTTCGACACGAACAGCCGTTGTCAACGGTAACGGAAAGCGTGCGGCAGCTGCAGCGGATGAATGGACGCAGTGGCGGGGCGAGCGGAGGTCAACGCGGCTGGGGGCGCCGCTAGAAACTCAACTGGACGAGCCGCCACCGAAGCGCGCGCGCACTGTAGGCAGCCGCAGCGTCAGCGTCAATTCTGGGATAGAGGATATGGCTGTGGACCTTCCGGCCGACAAGGTCCTCCCGCTCAAACACTCAGGCGCTGCGGCCGTCAAGCCGACGGAGGTCGCCATGGAACAGGTTGCGGGGCGGAAGAAGAGCAAGTTCTGGTACTATGCCGTGGAACCTGCTCCTATGCCTCCTGGAGATGCACCTGCTTCATATAACGGAGCCGATGACACCAACCTCCCGACAGGCCTTAGGAATGGCCCGGGAGTGGGCAGCGATTTCACCTCAAATGAGTCGGTAACCGCGAAGGCAACTGGCTTGGAAGGGAGCTTGTCACCTCCGCCGAGCATCGAGGCTTGATTTCCTGCACCACACACGACTAGACATCTATCTTCACGGATCCTCGTTTTTATTCCCACCTGCTTGCATCCCCCACACATTGCATTTTGTCATTTGGCATTTTCACTGCAGTTTTAATGTTATTGAAGTCATTGGTCGTTGCATTCACAGCCATGGATGGGGATAAGCTATGCGGGTCAATTCCGTGTCGAAAAAGCGTGTCGAGGCTGGCCGGGTCCAGGTGCTGTCTGGTGCACTGGGCCGGTGGTCTGTGCGCAAGTCGACGAGGGGACGGTGAAAGAAGGGAACGAGACCGCCGCACGGCCCGCACAGTTGTGGGGATGCCGAGAAAGGAAATCCCACCCCGACAAATTGTAGCCCTGATGAGCTGACCCAGCCTTTTTGCTGCTCGCCAGCATCTTTCCTCTGCACCACCGTCTCCTTCATGCTCGCTCGCAATGCAAGGGCCTCGCTCTCCAACACCGTTCGCAGCGTCTCAAGATGCCCCCGCGACGTCTCGAAGCCTCGGCGCCTCGCTACGGCAGCGTCTACATCCGCAGACACTTCCGACCTCGTCTCTTTCTTCGACCACCCCGCCAGCAACAGCAGGTCGTTGACACATACAGGCCTCTTCGGACAGCCCGCCCTGATCTCACCCTCCTCCTTCCACGACTTGACTGTCGCGACTCTCGTGCGCGCGCATCTGCTTACGGAACGCATTGTTCGCGCACGGCAATCCCGGGATGAACTCCTGAAGGTCGTCAAGAACCTGGATAGGCTCAGTGACATGCTATGTTCCGTCATCGACCTTGCCGAGCTGGTCCGCAACGCGCATCCCGATCCTGCATGGGTGGACAGTGCAAACGAAGCATACGAGCAATTGTGTGAGTATATGAATGTGTTGAATACGAATGTTGGATTGTATGAGGTGCGTATGTTCTAGTCATTCCCTTCGATTCTCTGGCAAATTTTTCATCATCAGACTCTTCGAGACGTCTTGTCCGACCCTTCTATCACGAACACCCTTAGTCGGGAAGCCTACCAAACTGCCTTGATATTCTGGAGGGACTTCGAGAAGTCTGGAATCAATCTACCCCCACGCGAACGAGAGCGTTTCGTATCATTGTCCTCCGAGATTCTTGTCCTTGGTCGACAATTCCTTCACGAGGCTTCAAGTGCTCGACCGCCTGCGGTCATCAAGCCATTCGAGCTGCGCGGTCTGAAAGACGACGGCCTTGGCTCGCGCCTGAAGCTGCAGTCGCGCTTCACGCAGCGGGATCTCCTTGTCTATCCCGGATCTCACCAAGCTCAGATGATCATGCGCTCTGCTCCTGACGAGGAGGCTCGGCGCAAGGTCTATATGGCTGCGAATTCCAGCTCTCCCGAGCAAATAGATATACTCGAAGCGCTCCTCCGTGCCCGCGGGAAACTGGCTCGGTTAGTTGGTTCAGACAGCTTCGCTCATATGGCGCTTGGCGACAAAATGGCGAAATCTCCGGGTCAGCAGATGCGGTATTACTGTATCATGGGGACGTGGTTCGCTGATGTCGTCATGTATTGTTAACAGAAAATGTGCAACAGTTTTTGAATACTCTCCTAGATTACACTCATCCACACGCGCGGCGGGCTCTGCGAGCATTGAGCCTGCGGAAGCAGACGCATCTCGACGCGGGATCGTTCCCTATCATTCAAGCATGGGATAGAGACTACTACTGTCCACCAGAGCCCCCTGCACCGCCGATACCTCTCCCTCCTCTGACTCTGGGCACCGTTTTCAAAGCTTTGTCGCGCCTATTTCAGCATATATATGGCATTTCTCTACGTGCCGTCGACGTGACACCGGGAGAAGTCTGGCATGGCGACGTACGCAAGCTTGAGGTAGTCGACGAGCAAGATGGGCTTTTGGGATGGATCTATACTGATTTGTTCGCGCGGCGGCACAAGTCAAGCGGAGCAGCGCACTACACTGTGCGATGCTCGCGCCGGACAGATGACGACGACGAAACAAGGGATCTATTTCCTGAAGGAGAAGCGCAACAGTCGATCGCTGTCTCCCGCAACTTCGAAGCTGGCAATCGCTATCGAATGCCTGACGGGGTGTTTCAGCTCCCCATTGTCGTATTGCTGACGGAGTTTTCCCGACCACCATCGTTGACACGCGGTCCTGCTGTGCTCGAATGGCACGAGGTGTTGACTCTCTTTCACGAAATGGGCCATGCCATGCATTGTGCGTGATCCTTCACGATCCCTGATCCTAGGTGCACGGCTCATATTCGCTCTGGTATTGACAGCGATGATCGGACGGACCGAATATCAGAACGTGTCGGGCACACGCTGTGCGACGGACTTCGTCGAGTTGCCGTCTATCCTCATGGAACACTTTCTCACCTCACCTTCTGTACTCTCTCTCTTTGGTTCAGATAGCATGTCCATTCATCCCAAGATCGGGAACCATCATGAAGACCCATGCCGTAACATCGACACGTACGGTCAGATTCTCCTTGCAGCTCTCGACCAGACGTATCATTCTCCCGCCGCAATGGAGCCCTCTTTCAACTCCACCACCGCCCTCTCACAGCTCCACGCGTCTCGCGGACTCGTTCCATATGTTGAGGGGACTTCTTGGCAGACACAATTTGGTCATTTGTTTGGGTATGGAGCCACATACTACTCGTACCTCTTCGACCGTGCCATCGCGTCGCGGGTTTGGCGGATATTATTCGCTCGGCACCCATTGAACAGGAGTGCCGGGGAAAGATATAAACGAGAGATTTTACGGCATGGCGGGGGTGAGGATCCATGGGGAATGCTGGGTTCGTTATTGGGAGCTCCGGAGTTGACGTTGGGAGACAACGAAGCAATGCGAGAAGTTGGTAGATGGCGGATAGAGGAGGAGGCATCGGTTCCAGGGCGACATTGAACATGGTCGTCGACAATGCGCAGCTTACCTACGACTCAAGATGCATACAGGAGGCTTGTGTTGTGTATGAATCAACATATACAGGCGGATCTGCACTTCGCATCGGGCAATCATCTGAACGATACTATCATGTGGAACTTCTGGCCGCCAGACGATCGCGAGTGGTCTATAGGATGACTTCTTGCAGGCTCTACACTAATAGCTAGGCAGTGGGTCTTGTATAGGAGACGACACGAAACAGTCTATAGCTATAAGCCTGATTTCGATGGCTTGGGTCTCCCAAGGGGCGCCCAGTCGGAAAATTATTGAAATCAACCTCCAAAACCTCGACTGCAGGACCCCGAAGACTTGAGTGGGTGACCACCACATTGATAAGATGAGATGAGGTTGTTATCATGCTATCTACGCTACGGAGAAGACACCGCTGCCTCCTGCTACTCGCAGTTATTCTCGACGTCTTGAATTTCATAGCATATCGCGCCCCTCTATACTCCTCCGTGGTATTCTTGTCTATCTCCATTGCCTCCTCTTCAAACAGGGCGAGCTGGGGCGGTATTGCAAGTCGACGCGGAGCGACGCGGCCGCTCATGCTCGATCGCAAGATGGAATTGTACCACATAGTTTTGGGTTGGCCTGACGGTGTAAGCGGGCAGACGCGGACGGCGGGTGGGTACGCCTTACCTTGTTTCGGCCTGGCCTCGACATCTGGAAGGCTAAGCTCCTTGATGTCGGGATTGGGGAGAGCCGAAGACGCTGTAGTACCTCAGGCATGGCGGAAACTGGGATGAGGAGAGTGAACAGAAAACATCAATATTGAATTGCATCGACGGCGACGGTAAAGTTGTTGAACGCGATGAAGATGCTTGAAGCTCGAAGCTTGAGGCCAGATCAGATTGGATCGACCCTCGGACCGGCCGCGGCTGACCTCGGATCCTGACCGCCCGCCGGCGCCTGTTCTGCTTGCCAGAGCCCCTTCTCTGTGAACACAAGATTTCCACACAATAGATGCAAATTATTGTCATGAAACAATCTCCGTACATCATCAGAGCTTGATTGTGAAATTTTACAGCAAACGGAGGAGAGGTGCGGTGAAGAACGAGAATTGTCTGCCAAACCGCGAAAAGAGGTAGAGTCAGGACCCCAGACACCAATTCGGCCAGCACCACCCCACAGGTTGATTTCAGCGCTAGCGCGGGTGGACGCCCCTTGG